>PVKU01000997.1:306179-359206 GCA_004027475.1 Anoura caudifer | reverse complement strand
CCAAAACCACTAATTCTTGCTGTTATCAATCTTGCCAAGCTGATTTTTCTGGTCTTGAAGACTGTAGTGGCCGAGGGGTGACCGTATTGTTTTTTATTCTTTTTATTTTTCCCTTGTTCAGCATTCAGTTTTCTCTGGCCTACTGTCCTCAGAGGTGCCCCTAGATTCTCTGCCCAGGGACCCAGGCACGAACTGTGGT
Source organism: Anoura caudifer (assembly GCA_004027475.1). NCBI lineage: Eukaryota > Metazoa > Chordata > Mammalia > Chiroptera > Phyllostomidae > Anoura > Anoura caudifer. Next base: position 359,007 of record PVKU01000997.1, on the reverse strand, counting down.
AGTGCGCCCACAAGTCCCGATGTTCCGAGTCTTCCTTGCACAGGTTTCAACTGTCCCAGGAACAGGGCTCACCCCCTATGGTGCCCAGCGACTGCGTGCTCTGTCGCACTGGGTCTCCCTTGGCGCGCTGATGCCCCGAACTCCTAGCAGCTGTTTACAATGTCGCCCGGGCGCAGACCAAGGTGCTCGCTCCAGCTCCTGCGTTCGTTCCCCCCGGGGCTATGAGGTCTTAACTCCTGACTGAGATTTCAAGCGACCAGGTTTATGCTGGCGTGGCAGGTCGCTGCTTGGCTGCCCCGGGAGCGAATGTTCCTGCTTCCTCCCCTGCGTCTATCGGCCAGCCCTGGCCCGGTTTCTCGGCCCCCGCCCTGGTCTCCGCACCGCCGGAGTACTCTCCTTACCGTCCGGTTTTTCAACGTCTACTGCAATTTTCGATAATCTGTTTTCAAATATGCTGTGTTTCTGGTGTCTGTTTGCTGTGCTGCTTTGAAAAATGTCCCGGTTTAAGACCTATGTGTGGGAGGCAGAGATGTACGTCCTCTTACCATGCCGCCATCTTGCACCCCCCAAAAGTACATTATTTTTAAATAATCTATAAAAATTTAAATATATATAAAATTGCTTATGATTTATATCAATTTTGACATATAAACAGAAAGAAAGAGAGATTTTAAAGAATTGAGGCACGCAATTGTGATGGCTGGCAAGTCCAAAATCTGCAAGGTAGGCTGGTAGGCAGGCTGGAGACGCAAGCAGAAGGTGTAGTTAAAATCCAAAGGCCGTCTGCTGAAAGGTCAACAAGGTCTTCAACTCACTGGACGGGGAAGGTCCACTATATTAAGGAGAGCAATATGCTTTATTCACAGTCAACTAATTTAAATGTTAATTTCATCTAAGAAATACCTTCCCAGAAACACCTAGAATAGCAATTTTCAAGCGGTGTGCCACAGAATTTGTAAAGCATGCAATACTTGACTGTTAGTCAAGTATTGACTAAAAAAGTCAATACTTTTAGGGCCCTGACCTCTTCCCAGAGATTGCCAAATTGAAAAGGAAGATGACAATGGCCAACACGACAATAGCTGTCCGGTGTGAATAAGTCAAAATACACCTATTTTTTTGTGTCAGACTGTCAAACAATATAACATATTTTTTGGTGCATCACCAAATTTTAGTAACTAATTTATGTGTCATGGGGTGAAGAAGGTTGAAACCTGCTGAGCTAGAATCCTGTTCCAGCAGATATCTGGGTAGTGCCGCCTGGCCCTGTGGGCACGCAGAATTCTCCCTCATAGCCACAGCCCCCACCTGAATGCCACTCTGGTCTTCTTTCAATTTTTGGAGCCCAGCTAACAGTTAATTGCTGGAGGCCAGGAAGCATTTGTAGCTGAGAGGGTATTTGTAATATAAATAAAAATAAAACACCCATGAAAAATTATTTGAAATTAGTAACACAGATAATTCTACTAAATAGTAAAAATTCTTCCTAAAGAATTTTTTCCTAAAATAATAGAAAGCATAAAGAAATTAATTCCCTTAAGTTTAGCCCAGGTTTCCTGACCTATAGTACGGAGGACACCACTTCCAGGATCATATTCATGACGAATCATTCCTTGCAACTGAGATATACAATAATGAGATGTAGATAAATAAACAAGAAAGTTATATTGACTCATTCAGGCTTGCTGCTTCTGGTGGAGATGAGATAATGTGTGGTTGATTTTTCTCAGAAAATTGTCAGAAAACAATTTCTGGAATTTGGAAATGCAAAATGTTTTTTTTTAATAAACCATACTTAAAAGGATGTGAAAATACGTGTCACCACCAGCACATACTTTCTATTTTTAATCAAGGATAGTTCCCCTACCCGTCAGTATTGTGTACCACCCTGGGGTGAGCCTGGAGTCAAATAGGGACCAGACACTGAATGTCCCAAGAAGCTCTCCAGGGGGCAGAGTGTCTGAACCTCAAGGAGAGGCTCCCGGGCTGCCCTGTGGGCTGACTATGGCCCAGGTGAGTTTAAGCTGAAACTTGAAATCTATCTCAGAAAACCTTTCTGGCTTTTATCTTTCTTTCAGAGAAAAATAGCAGAAGAAAAAAAATTGGAGAGAAGAGATATATCAAGACATTTATAAAGTGAACTTAATTCTTGTATAAGGTACATCTCTTTAAAAAAGGCAAGACATATCTTGAGGCGAAGTGTTCTTCACAAATGACATAAAGCTGATTCTTGGAAATGACAGTGAAATACCATTTGTGGTGAATAATTTCTATTGACATTTTGTTCCTGGTGGTAGATAATTATTTCTATATATGTATCTACTAAGGATGCAGACACACACATACGTGCAGCTTGTGTTGTGTTGTGTTGTGTTGCGTTGTGTGCGTTCACACTCGTGCCTCATAAAAGCTGAAGGCAAATTGTGAAACCTCCCAAAAGGCCCTTGCCCAGGAGCCAGCGTAGTGATAGTGGCCCCCACACGCTACACGCTGACACTGCACACAGATTTTCTTCAAGAGCCTTCTGGGTCCTTGCTGCAGAAGTAGAGGCGAGCTAATGAACTTGATTTTGACTTTGGATTGAGAGTGGCACCAGGGATCCGTGTCAACCTATGTTGATTAATCAAGTGACCTAAAAAGTATTCTTGGTTCTGTTTGCAGATAATTCTATTAAAAATTTCCAGTGAAAATGTGACTACGCAGAAATCTCTGACAAGTAAATATTCTAAAAAGCCAAGTAATACAGAAGAGTGGAGTTACTCTTTTTAGCTTCAAAATGATATGGCTGTACTTTCTGCTTTGTTTTAACCATATAAGTAGAAATTTTAATAAATGTACATGCTTTTCTTAAACAGAATTTGCTGAATATATCCCCCTTTTCCTACATGCTAAAAAACATTATTGTAAACATCAGTTATAGTACTATTCTCAGGACCTATCAGCGTGTAATTGCAAGACAGATTTTTTTTCTTAGTTTTTCTGCCTGAAGTTTTCTCCCTTTTCTCTTTTCACCAGACTCTGGGGCAATTATTTGTTGTTGCTTTTAGTGTGTGTACTTACTGAGATCCTGTCTCCGTATTTCAACTTGTGGTCTCTGTTCTGTGGGAGGTTAAGGTATTGAAAGCCACATTCAAAGTCATAATTGTCAAAGCCTGAAAACGTGGCTGAACCTCAAATTCATTATACTAAGTGGAGGAAGCCAGACTCAAAAGGCTCCACATTGTGAATCAATTTGTGTGAAGTGTGGGAAAAGGCAAACCTGCAGGAATATAATACAGGTAAATGATAGCCAAAGACTGAAGGGGAGGGGAGGGGTTGACAGACAATCAACTTGGATAAGGAAAGTTTTGGGAATAATGCAAATATTCTGGGTCTTTATTGTGATGGTGATTACAAGACTGTATGTGTGTGTTGAAACCTGTGGCACAGTGAATTGCGTTATAGGTGAATTTCAGCACCACTTCAGAATAAGAAGAAAGAAATTTAGGAGACATACCAATTAATGTTAATGTATAAATTTAGTTTGTTTCTAATATTTAAAAAACCTTAAAACATTTGTATAAGTTAATTGTGAGTATCTGAACACTAACCTAATGTTTCATGATGATACTGAATTTTTAAAGTGTGATAATATGATGAATGTATGTACAGAAATAGCCTATATCTTTTCATACCACCTGAGGAAATGATGCAATGCTGGAATTGGCTTCTAAATAATCTAGGCATGCAGAGCAGGGGCACTGATGAAGAAGACTGTCCACAAGGTCACAATTATTGGGGAGAAGGTGAGGAAAGGGTTCGAAATTTTCCTAATAAAACATTTATTTTTTAAAATCTTTTTTATCTATACCAATTAGTCAAATAGTACAGCAGTTCTTACAAATGCAGGTGTATATTGTATATTGGTTAACATAAATAAGTACACTAATTTAAACAAATTTAAATTTTGTTACTTTGCATGGTTAGCGATTTTTTACTAACTACTGAGTAACAATCCCATGCATCACTTTTATAACACCCACTTATGACTTTTCTGCCCACGCTCTGAGCCCTGCTGCCCAAGGGAAGGAGATACAAGAATCATGGACTGACTCCTTTGCAGGGATGGAACTTGAATTTTGTTGTTTTTTTTGTTTTATTTTGCGCTACGAACATTTAACATGAGATCTGCTTTACACCAGAATTTGCAGTGCACACTGCAGTACTGGTAACCATGGGGACAACATTACACAGCAGATCTCTGCAACTTACTCGTCTTGTATAACTGAACTTGTTTATCTGGTGGGTCTCGACTCTCCCAGCACCCAGCAACCACGTCTGAGTATATGTCCAAAAGAATGGAAATCAGGATCTTGAAGAGATATCTACATTTCCACATTCATTACAGCATTATTCTTAATAGCCAAGACATGGAAACAACCTAACTGTCCATTGACAGATGAATGGATAAAGAAGATGGGGCAGATACATACAAGAAGATAATTTTCATCCTTAAGACAGAAGAAAGTCCTGCCATTTGCAACAACCTGGGTGAATGGGGTGGACACTGTGCTAAGTGAGAGAAGCCAATTGCAGTCCAATCACTGCGTGATTCCATGTATATGAAGTGTCCCAGAGAGTGAAAAACAATTTCAATTGTAGATGCAATGATCTTTTTAAAAATAGAACTCCCTCATCTTATAGAAAAAAAATTTAATTCAGGAAAAATATTGCTGTTAGGGAAGCCAAGGCAAATGTGGAAACTCAGCCTGAGCTGCTTTTTGAACTCCCAGATGGCTGGGAGCACACCCGCTGACATCTTAATTGGAACTCCAGCACGTCTGGCATCAGCTCATACTTCCAGATACTTGATCCACCACTAAGCTAGTTTTAGCTTGATATTAGGGTATGTAGCCCTGAGCTTCTGAGCCATTATTAACACAGAATTACCATAGAGTCTTCCAATAACCTAAAAAATTCAAAGTCACCAATACAAATCATAGACTTCTGAAAATTTCTGTCATGTATGGCTATCTGTTCTTAGAAACGTTCACTGCCTTTTGAGTTTGTATCTTTCTCCTCTCTTCATTACGACGTTACCTGTTGCATGAATTTTATTTCATGTAACCTTGCTTCAAAATCTTGAACATTCAAACTTATTGATGGAGGAAGATAGAAGATGCTTACACAGCACCTTATTACAGAGTACTTAATAATTTTATCCTACAGGGTCTTACTATAATGGAGTCACGGTTATCAATGAAAAAAAAAGAAAGAATGCTCCCAGGATATACTGCTTTTAGTTAGTAAGCTTCTGTGCTCGATTCCCAAGAGAGTCAGGGAAGACAAGAGGCTGAGCTAGGGAGCCAGAGCCACAGGCAGAGGGTCACGACCAAATCAGTGGACTCTGGCCAACCTGGCTCAGCCAGAGCGGGAGGCAGCCAGCAACAGCCATGCCAGAAAGCTGGCATGGGAGCTTGGGTCATGCAGCCAGAGGCAAACAGGTTGGGGGAGGTCAAAGCAGAATGCGGTTTCTCAGAGTTCACAGGACAGAAGGCTTGGCCCTGGCCCTGCCTTTCCCCGTGACCAGGCATTCTTAAAGGGGTTGTATTTCAACTTGCGGACTCCAGTTGCATTGCCTTTCCTTCCCTGCCTCCACTGCTTCTGAATGACAGTAAATTCCTTAGTTTCTGCCCCTTCAGCAGCTCCTTCTGAGTCTAAAGTAGACATTAATATTAAGGAAATATTTAACTACCATTAATTGGGGTAAATGCAGAAACACAATCAGTAAACATTTTGGACTGACTAACTTCTGTGAGAGGTGTGGGATTTTTTTTAAATGTCTTCTTTTTAAACACCATCTTAAAGAATTTTTTTTTCCTTTTATTGAAAAGTAGTAAGCTGGCCCTGGCTGGCATAGCTCCATGGATTGAGTGTGGGCCTCCGAACCAAAGGCTCTTTAGTTCGATTCCCAGTCAGGGCACATGCCTGGGTTGCAGGCCAGGTCCCCAGTAGGGGGGCATGTGAGAGGCAACCACACATTGATGTTTCTCTCCCTCTCTTTCTCCTTCCCATCCCCTCTTTCTAAAATGAAATAAATAAAATATTTTAAAAAAAGTAGTAATCTCTGTTTCTTTTTTGTGTGGTTTGTAATACAACCCTTTATAACATTCTTTGCTTTTTAAATGGCTTTGTGAATGAAGTAGGGCACATGAAGTCATTGTTCTCTAAATCACAAATATAGCAAAATATTATTATAGCATAGATAACTGTATGAGGTGCCTTTCAATCTAATGCTTGAATCTAAACTATCTTTCTAACCCACCCTAGCACCGCTGTAAAAATACGAGAAAGTGTTTCTGCTTGTTTCCCTTCTAGGACCTGCTTACCCCCCAAACACTGTAGATGCCTATTCAGTTCCACTGAACCCCCTTGCTCTTGACCCGTGAATCCCTGATGCCTGTGGGGTGGGTTTAGGACCTAGTTCTCAATCTTTTCATCCCCAAAATCCTCTGTAATTATCTATCATCCCCTTTCTTCTTCTCTCCATAAATAGAAACACTCCAGATTTTAATGATTTCATTGTAACTCTGAGAAGGTATAATTTCAGTTACAAACAGGAAAACGTGAACTTTTGTTAGTGTGTGTGTGTGCGCGCGCGCGTGTGCGTGTGTGCATAATTTATACAGACAGAAGGCATACTGGGCCACCTCATCTGGAATCGCTGGTTGTGAGCTTTACTACTCCAGAGAGAAAACACCTTATTCACTGTAAAAGGAGGCCCTGGCCGCACATGGTCCACCATTCTTTTTAATGCAAGATGCTCCATCAAAGTGTTGTGGGTGCCACTGACTGGCTCATACGGTGCCTAAAACAGGACAGATGCCAACTCTACTTGCAGTTCTGAGCTGTGAGACCTGGGGCAGAGCTTGCTTAAATGCTCTTTGTCCCTGTTTCCCCAAATGCTAATAGGGTAACTTAAGAGATGCATAGTGATGTTACAGTAATGGGTTATAAAACAATTTGAAATAATTTAAACTGTATTGTATGATGTTGGTGGGGGAGGGGCCTCTTTGCCTAAAAGTAGCTTCTAAGGATAACTGTGCTTAGCAAAATAAACTCAATACCTGACATTGTGGGAGAAAGAACTTGCCTCTTCTAGTGAAAATAGCAAAGCAAAACAATGGTGTCCGAGACAGGATTTCAAGAACAGAGAGTCAAAACTAAGAATATTTTGGGAATTGAGAAGGATGGAAAGAACACAAAATATTTTAAAAAAATGAATATTTTTTTTCTGACTGGAGTGTGGGCCAGTCCCATTCTTTTGGCTCAGGCCTGGAAGTTATTTTGGTTTTGCTTATGCCTCAGGGGTCCGTGGGGAGCAAAGAGGACTTTCTTGACCAGTTCCCTCTGTTAATCAATTCTTTTACCACCCCCTCCCCATCCCTGATCCTGAGGTCCTTATCTTTTCAGACCTCTTCAGTTGCTTTGATGTTGCTGTTCATACTGTGCCAAGTCAGGGTCCTCTTAGCCATGAATTTCTACAACGGTTAGACCAAGGGCTTTGCTTTTGTCATACTTTGCATTAACACCAGTCCTGAAAAGTGCAACATGCCTCTGTCTCTTTCTGAAGCCTGCTTTCCCCTATTTCACAGATGCTTATGTTCTTTAACAAATATTAAACCAAATGTGGGCAGCAACTGCAAGTTGTTTTAGTGTTGAGGCATCAGTCAGCTCTGTTCCTCCAGGGAACATTACTGTGACCTCAGTGAAGAAGGGAAGAAATAGAAGCATATGTTGTTTATAATATTTTTCTGCATTAGATGGACTGAGAAGTGGGCCTGTGGAATCGGAGTGTGGCCAGCTTGTTCAACTCTGAGACAGACGTGGGGACAGACGTAGCACCCAGAAAGGATGACAAGGCATTTGGGCTGTGGTGACTTAGACTTTAATGAATGTCCCAGGTAGGCCTGCTTCAGATCATTCCATTTCAAGCTGGAAATCAAATTAAATATCCCATAAGTGAACTGCAAGTCAATTTAGGGTTAATTTAGTTTTTGTATGAGTGCATTTGTTTTCAATAAATTGTTAATTAAATCACAGTGTGTGGGAGTTCGGTCCTAGATTCTGAACCTGGCTCAGAAATTGGTTTTACTGTCATTTCTACTTACAAAATATGGGTGATGTGAAAAGTCATAATGTCTTGGAGAGCAAGGAATGCCAGTGAAGGTTTCTGTGAAAAGGATATCAACGGCAATTAACTTGGGTTCTTCCTTTGTGTCCAGAAACTCAATAAAATTTCTACATGGAACAAAATTTGCCGAGGAACATCACAGCAAATTAAAGATGATGATGTCAGAGTTGTATCCTATGCAGATCTGATTATACCCCACCTTAATGTGCAATTCATATTTAAAAAAAAGAAACAGATGCAGACTGAGACTGAGGATTGCTGGGTAGATGTAGCTCCTCTCTACAGTGTACACATGGGAACAATGGAAGGCAAACCTTCAGATCTAAATCTGGGGGCCTCCACCTTCTGTCTTTTCACCATCCAGACAGAGGCCCTGGAACTCTCTCATTCCCATGCTTCAGATCTTCTTCTTCTGCTAACCAATACCCATAATCCTTCTAACTAAAGTACTTATTCCAAAATTATCTGCCTTTTAATAGGTGATTGTAGAAGACCTCATAATCATCAAAGGAACACTGGGATGGCTGAGATTCCCACCCAGAGGACTTCTCTTTCACTCAACTGATCAGCCTTCAGACTTCCCAGCCTGGAGGGAGAGAAGACACATGGCTCACCTAGAGTCTTGTTTTCCTCAAAGGAGGACCAGCCCAGAGAGGAACCAGGGTTGCCAGCCCCTAGTTTTGCTTTGTAAGCTGATAACAATGGAGAGCATTCTCACCCCTTAATCCTTTGGGTCCTGGGGAAGAGAATTAGAAGGGCCCACTCTTGATTTCTAGGTCGTATTGTTCTCTAATTCTCCTTTTATTCACAGAAGTGCCCCAAGGGTGCATTTTACATTCAAGATTTACATGATACAGGCTTTCCTACTCCAATGGCTTGATCTGCCTTGAGGGATCATGAACATCAACTCATAATTACTGATTTGCTTACCCGTGTCTCTTTCCCTCAGCCCCATCTTCCATATCTTGAACACATCCTACATTGTTTGTATAACTAAAGAGAAATTGAAGGAATACTGGTTAACTTTCTTATTCAGAAAATATTCTGTCTCAGTATCATGACAAGTTAATTTAGCTTGTTACCTTCACTGGAGCGGAAAATAAACTGAGGATCAGTTTGCCCCTGCTCCCGGAAATGTGCCAAGGTCGGGCAACAGAAAGGTCTGTGAAAACTGTGCTTCCGTCTCAAAGCAATAACAATTTATAATTATCAGTGTAACATAAATGTCATTTAACAAAAATGTATTCAGCACCAACTACATCATATTCCCCTCTGCTCTGGGGAAACAGAAGAAACAGACCTGCCCCTACGCCTTTTGGGGTAACCAGATGGGTACTACAAGGCTTAATGAAAAAATTCAGCTACAAATCTTAATGGTAGGACTCCCCATCCAGCAGAGTCTCACCTCAGAGACTGGCTCAGTTCTTTCTGGGGTTTCCCAGAAAGGTTTTGTCACATGTGCTCAGGAATAAATCTGCTCATGTTCTTCTGCTCTAGCTTCTACCTCGTTGCCCACAGCCTTGAGAGAAAGGCCGAGCCTCTGCCCTCCATGAAGATATGGCCCCCATGGGGGCCCCTGCAGCTCTGTCAGGCTCTGCTGCTAAGTTGCCCAGTGATGGCTCGCAAGTGGAGATGAACTTCCCTCTGCCCAACGCAACGTCACAATTTGTCACCTGAGCTTGAAGCCGCCCTGAAATAGCTCTCTCAGCTTCTGCTTACTACACGTTTCTTGCTAAGATGCCCAGCTTCACTTCTGGGATCAGACTGAGGAGAAGTTGCCAACGCTAATGAGTTGTGCATGTGCCGGGCAACGCTCTAAGCACTCTACGTGAATTAACTCATTTAAGTCTCACGGTGACCTATGTTAGGGGTGGGGGTGGGGACCAGTGGGCAGTACCGTTATCTTTCCCATTTTAGAGATGCAAGAATTAGGTTGTGCTGTATTAGTTATCTATTACTAGACAGCAAATGACCACAAACTTAGTGGCTTAAAACAACAAACACTTACATCACATTTTCTACAAAGCATGGTTTAGTGGGCCTTTGCTTCAAGGTCTCCCATGAATGTGCAATCAATGTGTTGTTTAGGGGCCAGATCTCATTTGAAGGCCCAAGCGGGGAAAAAAATCTGCTTCCAATCCCATAACCGTGGTTGTGGACAACCTTCAGCTCCTTTGGGATGTTGAATCGAAGGCCTCAGGCCTTGAAAAGCTGGCTGTCATCCGTGGACACCCTAAGCCCCATGCCGTGCGGCATCCCCAAAATGACAACTTGCTTCATCAAGTCTACAAAAGGGAGATGTACCAGCAAGACAAAAATCACAGTCTTTTGCATCCCAATTATGAAAGCGATAGCACAATACCTCTGACATATTCTGTTGGTCAGCAGCAAGTCACAGCTTCTGCTCACACTCAAGGGGAAAGGATCAGACAAAAGCATGCATATTAGAGACATGCGTCATTGGGGGCCATTTAAAGTCTGTGTGCCACATACAGAGAGGGTATGTAATTTACTGTCTTAGCCTGTCCAGGTGGCTGTAACAAAATACCAGACTGGTGGCTTGTAAATAATGGATTTTTTTTCCTCATAGTTCTGAAGGCTGGGAAGTCCCAGATCACGGTACTAGCAGAGTCAGTATTTGGTAAGAGCTGGTTTTACTATAACTTTACATGGCAGAAATGGCAAGGGATGCTGTAGAGCCTCTTCTTTACGAATACTAATCCCATTCATGAGGGGCTCTGCCTTCAAATCTTAACACCTCCTGAAGGCCCCACCTCCCAATGCCATCGTATTGGGGACTAGGTTTCAACATACAAATTGGGGGGAAACGAAACCATTGAATCTGTAACATTTACCCAAAGATTAGAAGCTAACAGACAACGAAGCCAGTATTTAGCATCAGAAATCTAGCTCCAAAGGAAAGTAAGGATCAAGTGCTTTTGGAAACTAGGCTATCCATAGAAACAAGTATGTACTTCTATTTTATCATCTTTTGGATGCACCACTAAAATAAGGATTGCTGAAATTGTAGGCTTTTTTTTGTGGTGGTTAATTTTAATCCCCACACATGTTTTCAAAAAGTTTGAAAACAACATTATGTGGCTTTAACTAATTAGAAGATATGGTGACACTATCTTCCCCATGCTTCTGTGGCAACAGATGCCGACTGGAGCTAAGTCGGCATCTGTCGGCACCATTACAGCTTAGTAACGATGTGCTTTCTGATCACAGCTCACTGTTAATACTTGAATGGCATTTAGCTGTAGGCATTTGACTTTGTTGCCATTGCAATTGAGCGGAGAGTACAGTAGTCCTGAGAACTGAATCATGAGCTCATTGATGGTGTAAATTAAAAGTGGTTTCTCCCAGATATCCGACATATCAAATTTCTTAGAATAATGTGAAATTTATACAAAGAAATTGGATACAAAGAAATTTGGACCCCCCAAATGTGCTATTAGCATAGCAAAGTAAATGATTGAGGAGGCATCTTTATTTCCCCACCGGAGAGAAGGCTGCTTGATTATCTGAGTGTGCACAAACTAGTTCTACCCGCTGGTAATATCTAAAGTGAAAGTACAACATCTTGAAGGCACTCAGCAGCATTTCTGGGAATAGAATTATTTATTTGTTCCTTTATTTTGGTCAATGGATATATATGCTTAATTGCTAGGCACTATGTTAATGATTCTAATTATAGTGGCTCAAGTTGTGAAACCTTGGAACGCACACAATAGATCATTTCAACAATGTCCTATAGCAAGCTTGTGGTGTACAGGAACAAAACCTGGCTCTTCTACCTTATCCAACATTCCAGGCTGCCTTGGTTCAAATTTCCTTCATTATTTATATAAAATTGCAAGGTTGATTTGTGGTTATGAACATTATCCTAGGCAGGCTGTTTCTAAGTTACTATATATAATTGTGCTAATTGTCATATTCTTCATACCTCAAATAAACTTGCATAGGAAACATAATTACAGCTACTGGATTCTAAACTCTGGCAATTAGATGATTCAAACTGGCTCTTTCTCTCTTGTATTTCCTTAGGAACATATTATAAAAGAGGAATGGTATTTCCCACCACAGTCCCAGTTGGTAATTCTGATTGTCCCATGATTTCACAGCTGCAAATCAGCCCCCACCCTCTCACACTTGTCTCTGGCTAATGATGCTTTCCTTAATTAGCACATGACTTAAGCTTTAGTCCTGACTTATCTGTTGCTGAGGTCGCTGGTCGACCTGAGCGCAGGCTGGTCTAACTGGGAAAGAAAACCTACTTAAACATTGATGCCATTTGTTCAGACATGGAACGAAGGGAAGAGCAATTTGTCTGGTTGTTGAATTTGCTTTCTTTATCAACTGAATTTGCATTCTCTGACAACTTTTCTCTCCAACAATCTGTCTAGGCTTTGTGCTTCTATTTGTGGGATTTATTCTTTTGGTTTTTTGTGCCTTCCCCAACTTGAGAATGGCCTCTAGAAAAAGCTGCTAGGAGCTCTGCCTTGACTAAGTCTGCTTGAGATGGCCTGCAGAGGGTGATCTGAGGAGGTGCAAGACCCTCCTCTCTAAGTTCAAACCTGTTACTGACCTTTCCTTCTTTTTGACTCTAAATTCCCAGGATCCCTGTCACTCCTCTGGATAGCTGAGGCACACAGATGGTAGCTTTGCTCTAGACACTTATGTCAAATACATGCACATTAGAGAGGAGGGCATATCTGAGCAAGCTTATGATCCCTGATGTACTCTCTGCTTGCCACTGATACACTTCCTTGAAAAGTCACCATGAAAAGGTTCTCTGAGGAGTTAGGATATAAAACAAAATGAAAATGGGGATCAGCTGAAATGGGAGAAATACACATTTTGGTTTTCAAGTGACAAATATTCCTTATCTATCATATACATGGTGGTACAGTAAATAAATACTAAGGGGAGACATAAAAGCAATGCAACATGCTTCCATGGGTTTGGAGGTGACCTATAATCTGACATACAGGTAACAGTGGGAGGACATGGCACGTAAGTGCTGAACGTAGATGGGATGCGCTACAGAAGGCCCTCACAGAGATAATGCGATTAAAGCTGTATAATTTTGAGGGAGGAAGTTCAGATACTATCATTATATGAGAACAGGCAACGTGGAATTAGACTGTGTGCAGTATGTGGTAGAGAAACAAAGGAAACTAATCAGGCTAGGATGAAAGATTTACGTTGAGCAATTGAAGATGGAGACTTCACCCCATGAGCATGAGATAGCCACCACATATACATACATATGGAAAGAGAAATATAACATGAAATGTTTGTATTGGGAAGAACTATGTCAGTGGTGGGTTTGAAGTGGGAACCAGTGGAGGAGGAAAGAGTGGTTAGGCAATGGCAGAAATTCAGATATGTCTAGCATGGTAACCAGGAATAAATGTGAAAGATAAGAAGAGAGGATTTTGTTTTTGATTGCCTGGATATGGAAAATTATTGAGATGGACAGGGCACGGAAGACTGTGAGGTTTACAGACTGATTCAACTGGAGGGGTGGGCAGTGGTGACCCAGTGTCAGAAGACCTAGTAAAGGGGAAAGCCCCAGATTTCAGTAAGTATAATCATGGAATCATGAGATTTTAAAGCTGGAAAGGGCTTTGGAGATCATCTGTTGTAGCCTCTTCATCTTTAGGAGGGCAAATGAGGCCACAGGAAGATATGTAACTCAATCTAGGACAGTAGTGACTCAATCCAGGACAGTGAGCGGACTACGGCAAAAGTATAGCAACACTCACATCTTCTCCCACCAGGTCATCCTGCCTGCTTCCCTGTCCTTTCTGACTGGTTCTCTGGACAGCCTGTCTGAATCTCTAGACTGAGCATCACAACCCATGTGCAGCCCAATTAGACCAAATCAGAAAATTAAGACTGAACTTTTCAAAAAGCTAAATTTATTCATGTAAAGAACTGACCTTTACTCTTTATGTCCTACCTAATAAATGGCGTGAAAACCTCCTTTTGTTTACGAACTGCAGCACTGATATGAGTGGTACAATGTTTGTTGTCTTTCTTAGCCCAAGAAAAAGCTATTAAGTGCCCTCTTAAGCCTTCTTTTATTTTAAACTGGTTTTAAAAATCTAAAAGTATCGGAGTCATTTCTCTGCAGGATGGCAAATCTATCTTTCTCAAGACACACCAGCTGGGGGTAAAAACGCAGCCACAAATAGGATTACATAACAGGTTTCCGGTCTCTGTACCCGTCCGCAGGGCCAGGATTACAGTTAATCCTCTCTTACCATAGTTCTCTTGGGCTAGGACTGGGCAGGAGTCTACACGAAGGGCACTGGGGTAGGGGTGAGGGAATACGGGTCACTTCATCACCCTGCACTTTTAATAACTGTCCTTTCTGTTCCTCGACCATAGACCAAGGCTTTGTGGTAGTGGTGGGGTAAACGGAGCCAACTGTTGGATATGGCCACGTGGTATTTCTGCAGTCCGCAGTCACTTGTATAAAGTATCCTGCAAAAGCAGCTTCACGCCATCTTTTCAGCTAGATTGCATCGCCTTTTCCATGTGGATAACCTCACTACTGTGGTGTGGAGAGTCTTCAGTCCTTCACAGAAGTAGACCTTGGTGGGCTGCCCTGCCAAGGTTCTAAGAAAATCTTCTAGATGCCTGAATCCTCTGAGCTGAGCTCAGTCCCAGGAGAGGTTGAACCCACAAGGGTCAGGGAGCTGAGTCACAGGACTTGGGCGCTTTGAGTTTAACAGGCAGCACTGAAGACTCAGTGAAAGGTGCCTGGTTTCCTCCTGCATACGACCTAACAGGAAGAGCACTGCACAGAGAGTTAAGGGATCTGGGCTGCTTCTCCAGACTTCGGGTGCGAGGTTGGGGGGGGCCGTAAATCACTCACTCTACGTGGGCCTGTTTCCCCAATTCCAAAATTAGAGGAATACGAGATTCTACGACCGACCAGGAACTGGAAGCACCGCCCAGAGGAGCCACGAAGGGGCCAGTGTGAAACCCCCGCAAGACTCTCCCAGCCCAGAGACCTCCACACCGACTCCCAAGCCACGTCGGTTAGAGTGCCAGTGGGAAGCGTGCGCGCCCCCGCCGATCGGCGTGCGCGTTCCCGAGGGGCTCAGCGCGCGCGTCCCCTCCGGGCTCAGCGTGCGCGCTTCCGCCAGGCTTGCCGCTGCTGCCGCGGCCACCGCCTCCAAGGCCAAGTCAGGCCAGGTGGGCGGGGCGCAGCGGAGTGGGGCGGGGCGCCCGAGGGGGGCGGCTGCCTGGGGAGGAGGCCGAATTACCGGAGGAGAAGAAGAGGAGAGAAAAGGCGGCTCCCCGGCTGGGCAGACAGGCAAGAAGGAGGCGGACCGCCCGGGGGTGTGGGGCGCGGAGCGGCTCTGGGACAGCGCGGAGCAGCCGGGTACGGCGGCCACGGCAGCCAGACCCTGAGCCGCGGTTCGGTAGCGCCGGCCGGTGAGTGTCAGGAGGCCTGCAGGGGAGACCAGCCCGACTGGGGCTGCTCTGGAGACGGAGGCGGCGGCCGGGCGGTGCGAGGCCCGCGGCCAGGTCGGAGGCAGCCGTGGGCTCGGCGGCCCGGCCTGGGGCGGAGGGAACACGGCCCTGCGCCGACCCTGTCGGTCCGTGGCGCTGTCCCGGCGCGCTGAGTGGGCGTCCGCGGCGTGGGGGTCCGCGCGGATCCTCCTGGCGGGCCAGCCGCTGAGTCTGTCTGCAAATGGCGACCCAGACCCCGGGGACCGACCCCCGAGTCACCCTGACTTGCTTGTTTATGTGTTGGGGAGGGGTGAAGGAAACTTGGGAAACCCCAAGAACCTCGAAAACCCGGCTTCTCTTTCTTTTCTCCTGTTAGAAACCTGGCTTCTTTGGGGGAACAAACAGGTTAAAGTCAGACTGGGAGGCATCTTCAACTGTCTCCACGGGATGTGTGAAGTTGGTAACTTTTCCATTCATGGAAGTGAGAAGCTCTTAGTCTTTCTTAGCCTCAGCCCTTATTAAAGGGAAACTAACTGATTTCATAGTTCTAAGGGGTATGACCATTCTCAAGTTATCTGTGTCCTGTCCCATGCAAGTACATTGCTTGGAATGAGGCCATGAGTGCACGGTGAATTCAAAGCAATCTCCTTGGAGTATGTTTTTAGCGTGTGTATTTGGGAGAATGGAGACTGGCAGAAGAGTGTGTTGTTTACCATGGTTCTAGTACTCCGCTCCTCTCTGCCCCCGTCTTGTTTTTCTTTCTGAGCCATGTCGTAAGTCTGAGATAAAAGATGCTTGGGAAGGAATTGACCTTTTATTCCATAATTACTTTGTTGACTCTGATCCAGGATGAAGTTATTTATGGGCATTCTGATACCAGTGTAGATTAACTTAAAACTCTGTAAATGCACAACCCCCAACTTTCCAAACTTTAATTTTTGTTTGCCACATTTCAATGCTGTGTCGTGTCTTTCAGAGACCTAGTAATTTATATGAACAGATTTGGCCTTTACTCGTATTTGTCAAGGTTTTCCAAAGCAGTCCAGTTGTTGACATGGCAGAAGTAATAGGGTAGGTAGGATAAAATGTACGTTTAGGATTTTTCTCAGGGTTCGATATTTTCAATATGAGATTTTCGCTGAATCACTATAATTTATGCTTAGTCATTGTTTCTTACTACAGAAGTTTGGGGATTAGGTGGTGTTTTGCTAACTTTTTAAGGTGCCAGTTTGTTTTTATCTGGTACTTTAATGCAGTGACATAGCTTTTTTTGTGATTCTGGAAGTGTTAGTGGGTGGAGTTTTGTGAGTGTTATTAGAGAGTTGACGTTTCCTATATAGGCAAACTTGCATGCATTCCAAGTGTACTAGGTATTTAATTTAAATATTTCTCCATGTCTAGTACTGAAGACATTCTTAAAATACAAAGTGCCCTAATAAAATATACTATAAAAGAGCAATCATACATATTTGAGATAATGTATGTTGTTAGAGAGGTACTTTAAGGTCATTAAAATAGGCATTGTTAATGTGTGTTTACTATTTGACCTAGTATGTTACTAAAATGTGACTTTTCCTGGGATAGGTCCTATGCTACTCTGCATGGTTTTGGTGTAAATTTTTTAACTGAGTTCCTGTGACTGCCCATTTCATTAAAGGAATAGTACATGCTATAAAATGACATTGTATTCATAGAATTCCTGAATGTTAAGGTTTTCACTCAAAAAGCTATATAAAACACTATGTAATTTCAAATTCAATTTGATGAAAATGAGAAGGCCAGGTGCAACTGGCCTTCTACTAGTGGTTTTCACATTGTAGGTAGTTAGATAGTTTAGCATGGATAAGCATGCATGGATTAAAAGTCATTCTGTGAAAATCCTTTACAAAAAGGGTGTGTCTTTTTTTTTTTTTTTAAACAGGTAATGTTAGCATTAGGTAGTTCCTCATATGATTGTTTTTAAAAAGCTTTATAAGTATAAATGACCTGATTTCAAATACATTTATACATAAAGCTTTGTGTATGTAAATGGTTGTGTAAAGTGAAGTACATTTGTTTTCCGAGGAAAACATGTTTGTACCCTACTGGTCATGCACATTAATAGTAACCAGCCTGTGTAGAGTTCAGTGTTGTTTTCACAGTAATTGCTGCAAGGTCACAAAGTTGAAATTCCTTTGAAGCCCATTCCCCTCTGCCATGCTGCCCCTTGTAATAAGCTGAGTCCCACTATTTGGGTGGATTATTTTTATCTGAGTATTAAATAGATTCTGGTCTCAGTGTTAAATATTTAATACTTTTTATGTTAATTTCTGATGTAAGTCTTTAATAATTTCATTTTCTTAGTGGAGAACGTGGCAAGTAATTAGAACTTAAACTTTGGAAGCTACTCATGACTATATTTAGAAGTGAAAAATGTAAGTTTTGATTATATCATAATTGGAAGGCTAAACACTTGAAATAATTTGCATATAACTAGGTCATGATACTATAAATAAAAAGAAGTCAGAACTGAAATTTAAGAAGAGAATGTATACAGTGTAACCCATTTAGCTATTTTGGACTCATCAGGAAAGCTTGTGCTTTGAGTTGTGAGTTTTGATAGTGGATTTTCAATCTTGTCCAGTTACCCCCACCCCTTTTATAAATCAGAGAAATAGGATGTCCAACCGAGGTTATAGATTTATTGTAGTCTTTAAAGCTCAGTGCAGATGATCGATCACAAACAAGGCAGCAAGTGATTGTGCGTGCTGTGCAGCCACCGCGCCTTTGACTGTACAAGAAGGATGAGGCTACGGGGCAGCTTGTAACTCATTGCTAAAGTTGAAGTTTTAGTCGTAGACTGATTTCTAATGGTTAAAACTGATTGAACAAGTCTAGTTCCATTGCAGCCTTACAGTGAAGCAATATTTTTTGTTCTGTTCCATCTACTATCATATTAATTATAATGTTAAGCAATAGGCTGATACCACTTTTTTAGTGCCTGATACCACTTTGTTTTTAGTGCTTTTTTTCCTCACCCTGCACCTACTCAGCACCTGCACATGTGCAGACACTTCACCCCTGTTTTCCTTTTTGCATCTGAGGCCTCTATTCAGTAGCCTGTAACCAGACTGATGGTTGTTAGGGAATTAAAATTGTGGAACAGTATACAGGAAAATGTTTCCTTCTGTGCCTTTTATTACTGTTATTTTCTAACATTTAAGAAAGTGGAAGATTGGAATTAACATTTTTTAATTTTCTTTCCCCTTTGGTTTGCTTTTTTTGATGGATAACTTGTCTTCATATCTAATGCCTGGAACTTGTGACCTAGGTGCTCAAACGGTGCTTGATCTCCATTGACTTTTTGTAGCCGGTACAAAGAGGTAATTTTGATTTGGTTTTATTGTCCAGTATTAGACCTATAAGGTTGTATCTTTTTCTGAAGTATGTAGTTTTCCACGAAATTAAGAATCTCATTTTGTTCTGGAATCCATTTGGTTATTCCTTTTATTATAACTCTTTTGTTTAAGGTAAGTGAGGAACGCCGTTGAATACAGGGAACACAGACTGGAAGGAGACAGAGATGGTCCTGCCTCCTTCATGGCTCGTGGAGTTTTCTTGTGGAGATAGACGTTCAACAGGATAAGGACTTACCTAGAGCGGTGATCAGTATTACCAAGGATAATGCAGTGAGTCACGAGCACGTAGTATGATATGGGCTTCATACTTGCCTTTGGTAGGGGGAACTGTATCGTTTAAGCTGAGACTTGAGGCAGCAGTTGGGGAGGGAAAGGGGTGTGTGTGCATGTGTGTGTCTCGGAGGCAGAAGAGGGCATTGCAGACAACCTGAGGCAGCAAGCTGTGTGAGTACTTTGGGTGACTTGATTTAGCATATTTTAAAATTGTGCTAATTTGCAATGTTTATTGATTTGTCACCTTACATATTTTAATGAATCTGGAAAAAGAAACAACTTTTTTGAGGGTCATATCTTCAAGTCTAGAAATAGCCTTAAATGACAAGGCCTAATTTCATCATATGGGAAATGCCATGTCTTAAAACTCTTTTTATGGATTGCTTGTCAGTCACAGCGTATGAGTTGGCCAAGAATTTCTGTTAGGGAAAATTGAATCTACTGTAAAGCACTTAATCATTCACACATATTTTCTCGTCTAATGAAACGTTTCCATTTGTTTGAAGTGTTAAGATTCTTCTTCTAGAGAGTTAAAAACAATTCTTAATATTGAGGAGTTTTGAATTAAGCTCAACTTCAACTTGAAACCTCAATTTTAGTGACTTGTTTTATACTGGGCCTGCTGTGTCACTGTTTAACTGATAGACCAGGGATTGATGTTTTTGAGCCTGTTCCACAGGATTTAGGAGCAGTGTGAGGCCTATCTAACTGGATAATAGTGATCTTGGTTAGAAAGAGGATGACTCTGAAAGTTTTAAGTTCTGAAGTGGAGGTTTGTATCCCCAGATCATTCTCTGGGTATTGTCGAGTGCACTTTCTTATTTCTTAATATATTTAGTAGTAAAATAGAATTAAGCTTGATTCCTTCTTTGTACAACTGTTTGAAGAATTGTGCAATTTATATTGTTCCATACGTTTATAGTAAGCATTATGAAAGTTAGTTATTCATTAAATAATTTAAAACTGCTATATTCAAAGCAAAGTAATGTGCTGTCATAATTAGGAAGGACCAGAAAGGAGGCAGGACCATCTCTGTCTCATTCAGTTCCTGGCCACAGGGGTGATTGTGTTGAAATAGACTACAAGCAAAGTTGTGTAATCTCCATTCCTCAAATAACATCTTAAAATTGCATTACCAGTGACTGAAGTGCTGCCTTATTTCCTTAAACAAGTTATAAGTAAACGTACCTGTTGTCCAGGTGCGTTGATCAGATATAGATTTGAATCCTGGCTCTGCCACTCACTGGGTGGATGGCCTTGGGCAAATCTCGTCCTTGGTCTTTCGGAAGCTCCGTTTCCGCTGGGCTGTTATAAGGGTTGTGACATTGGGTGAGGAGACGTATGTAAAGAAGGACAAAATGGGTACGTAATTAATGTTTTTTTTTTTCCTTCTAAGTCTACTTCAATGAATAATAAATATTTTGGACTCATTGCTGCAGATGTTTTTATTTTCATTTTTGACATTTTTCTTATTCAGAGTAGAATAGTATGCAGGAAGTTATTTATTTTGAAGCTGGAGAGCCTTCTGCCTCTACCTTTCAGAGTTGTTGCTGCTTTGCATTTAATTCAGTTGTTTGTAACAGGTGTTATTTTTAATGCTTTTGAAGTAAGTGTGGTTTTTGAGCGGCGTTCTGTCTGGTGTGGTCTTGTGATCTGCACATAACATAAAGTGCTCCTACGAGTTCCGAGAGCAGTGGTCAGTTCTTTCAGAACTGCTTGTATTTTTAGGTTTCTCTCTTAGTAACAAGCTTATTTCAGCACGTGAGATGAATTCAGTCTGGTTGCAAAATGGGAAAGCTACAGCTGTTTTCACAATCTAATCACTCAGAAAAGTTTGTCTGAATTCTTAATAAAGTTTCTTTTTAAATTTCTGCTTCATTTACAAATGTTTTTCATGATTAATCTGTCATTTTTCTATTATGGCTCTTTTAGCATGTGTCTTTTTAATTTATAGGTTCTGTCATTACCTGTACAATTTATAGGGTTAAATATTCAAAAGTATATTTAGCCCTGACCGAGTAGGTCGATTGGTTAGAGCATCCTCCCTATATGCCAAGGTTTTGGGATCGGTCCTGGGCCAGGGCACATACAACCAATCAACACTTAAATAAGTGGAACAAGTCAGTGTCTCTCTCTCTCTGTCTTTCTCTCTCATTCTTACTATCTCTTCCTCTCATTCTCTAAAATCAAGAAATAAAATATTTTAAAAAGCATATTTAACTTGTAATTTTTAGTTTTTAAAGTTTAAAACATATAGTTTTGTTGATAAATGTGTGCCTCCCACCCCCCTGGCATCATTAAGCACAATAATATCAACTCATAACTTTTCTACTTACTTAACAAAAGGTCTGTCAATAATTGATAGACTTTTGTTTTTGTTTTTAGTTTGAAGAAAATCAAACCTGGACTTAAGAAAAAGAAATAGCAATTTGGGGAGTAGTTAGTTTACATTAGCCACCTGGAACCAAGGTAGAGTTTATGGAAAAATATTTCAAAGAAGTAGCAATCTTTATGCACTAAAATGAAGAAAATAGGCTAATAATCAGCATCTTATTCAGAAAATTATTATCTACTGCAATGTACTTTAACTTGGGGAATGTTGAGATGAATTGCCTGTACCTTATACAGGAGGGATGTATGAGGACTTAGCTGTAGAGAGATCTGAAGGGTGGAAGAGGGAGCTGGGCAGAAAATATAGATGAGTTTTCAGAACATTGGTGCTCATTGAAGTTTTTGAGAAATTGAGAACACCTGGGGACGGAATGCACAGACGAATGAGCAAGCAGTGACATGGATCCCTGGAAAAGAGTAGTATTTTAGAAGAGTTTAAGAGGTAGGAGGGAAACCAGTAACTGTGACATAAAGAAAACTAAGAAAAAATAATAGTTTAACAGGAGCAACTAGTCAGCATGATGACACAATGCCCAAGGAAGACGGGGTGGGGGTGGGGGGAATGCCCTTTGGCTGTAGCACTGAGCATCCGAGGCAGGAGGCACGCAGCTTTAGCAGTGGTGGGAAACAGAAAAGCCAGATTAGAGGGCTACAGAGTGTTGGGGAGATTAGAAGCATTTTTTGGATAGTTTTTTTTTTCTTCTGGGGGATGTTGCTTCGTTATTTAGGTCTTTAAAGATAAAAATAGTCTTTTAAATTTTTACGGCCAATAGGAACAAGCCAATAAAAAAGTTGAATGTTACAGGGAAAAAAAAAGGACATGAAAAAGGCCCAGGAGTTAAGTCAATATGCTGTGCTGGTGCTCTCTCTTATTTTTATATAAAATTTGATAAAAGCAGGAAGGACGATTGGGTATCTGTAATCCCCTCATGTTGTTTTCTAGATACTGTTTCTCTGTTTAAAATTCTCAGCGACTTCAAATTAAAGTCTGAATTCCTTAGAGTAGCATATAGTATAGTCTTCATGATTTGCCTTATTCCTGTCCATCCTCATCTCTCACAGCTACCTTGAATTTCACCTTGTGAACCAGCAGCTCTAGGAAACTTGACGTTCCTGAACGTGTTTTGCCAATTCTTGCTTTTCTGCATTTGCTTATGCTGTTACTTCAGCACTGAACGTTACTAAACTTCTCCCCATCCTGTCTTAAGACTTCTCTTCTTTCAAGATTCCTGTGAATTCTTCTCTGGTCCTACCATTACTGATTATGATCTTCTTGTATTGACATTTTACTTCTGTCATACTGATCATATAACAAAGTAACATGAGTCTTACCCTCTTTGACGTCCGTCCTACTACGTAGCTCCTCGATAGGAGGCACCGTGTCTTACTAGCCTTTAGATTCCCGCACCCAGCACAGTGTCCAGTACGTGGTTGTTAGACAATAAATAGGTGTTTATTTTAACGAGTGAATGGAAACTGTAGCCCTGAGAAGTATGTCATTTGTCCATAGCCAATAGACATGAGCCAGAACTTGTGTTTTCTGAGTGAATTCTTTGTATGTTTTAATTAAGGCTTATTCATCGATTTGTTACAGAATTTATTAAGACGTATGTAGAAGGAGAGATCAATAGGTGAAATCTTTAGTTCACATATACAGGGAATAAAAAGGGAACTTCTAATAAAGTTTTAGTTAAGCATTTTTTTGAAATTCAGATTATTCTCCTTTAGGAATATGATGAGGTCTCTGAATTTGGGGTACATCAGAATCAGTTTAGTTGAAATTAAAAAGGTAAAAGTAAAGCAGTTTCTGAAATTTGAACATTAAATATACATTAACTCATTTTTGACATTATTGACTACATAGTGTACTACAATTTAAGTATTTTGTTTTGTAACTTTTGGCTTTTTAAACATATTGTTATCTGGTTTATAAAAATGAATTTTTATGACATTTTAGTTAAAGTGCTGAATTGTTACTTGAAATGCTTAAGTTTCTAGTGGGTAAAAACTTTATTATTTGTAAAAACTTTATATATATTTCATTCTAAAATAAGCCAATACACCTTCATGATTTGATTTATATTATCAAATACTTTTAAAATTGGCCATTTTTTGCCTAACTATTCTTTTTTCTATCTCCACCACCAGAACCGGACTGGCCATGATGGCGGAGGAGCTGCAGCATCCGCACTGCGTGAACTGTGTCAGTAGACGGTGCATGACCAGACCAGAGCCTGGGCTTTCCTGTGACCTGATCGGTTGTCCGTTGGTTTGTGGAGCAGTCTTCCATTCTTGTAAAGCTGACGAGCATCGACTTTTATGTCCATTTGAACGAGTGCCTTGCTTAAATAGTGACTTTGGATGTCCATTTACAATGGCTCGTAACAAAGTGGCTGAACATCTAGAAACATGCCCTGCAAGTGTGGTGTGCTGCACTATGGAGTGGAACCGATGGCCCGTGAGTTATGCAGATCGGAAGTCGTATGAAAATCTAAGCAGAGATGTGGATGAAGTGGCACAATTAGATATGGCCTTGGCGCTTCAAGACCAAAGGATGCTCTTAGAATCTCTCAAAGTAGCCACCATGATGTCAAAAGCTACTGATAAAGTATCAGAACCTAGAGAACAGATATCAGTTAAATCAGCTCTTCCAGAGATACCACATGCTAATGGTTTGGTGTCTGTTGATGAAGAATCTTATGGTGCACTTTATCAAGCTACTGTAGAAACAACCAGAAGTTTGGCTGCTGCTTTAGATATCCTGAACACCGCCACAAGAGACATTGGCATGCTAAGTACGAGCCTTTGTGCTTCTCCAAATGAAATGAATGAAGAGGAAAATGCCAGAGAAAGCTTACAGAACAGGAACTTGAAAGACCAAGACCATCTTTCTGAGGAGGAGATAGGAGCAGTTGGTGGTATTGACCATAATGACCCAAGTCAGGATGCCCAGTCTGAACAAAATGGTTCAAGTGATTTATTGTGCGACTTGAATACCAGTTCTTATGGCGCTTCGGCTCTTTGTAATGGCCTTCCTTTGGAAAGTATATGTACACAGGTCACAGACCAGAATCAGAATTTACGTGGCGATTCAGAAGAAAGTACCTTAACAAATGGAGAATGTGTAGCATCAGATGGCACTTCAAAATCTTCTAGTTCACCTTTAGTAGCAGCACAACTTAAGGAAGCAGTACCATCTAATGCTTTGCCTAACGGCACCGTTCAGCATATCCTCATATCAGATGATGAGGATGAAGGAGAATTGCATTGGAGAAAAGTAGACTTGGGGGACTTGAGGAATGTGGATGTGTTACCTCTCAGTCAACCTCCTTCATTCAAATTTCTTTCTAATGTCTGTTGGTCTAAACCAAGGGAAGATAAAGCAGTAGATACATCAGATTTGGAAGTTGCAGAAGATCCAATGGGTCTCCAAGGAATAGATCTCATCACAGCAGCATTACTGTTTTGTCTGGGAGATTCCCCAGGCGGGAGGGGCATATCTGATAGTCGCATGGTTGATGTTTGTCACATTGACTTTGGAACTCAGACTTTCTCACTTCCATCTGCAATATTAGCTACAAATACAATGGTTGGGGAAATAGCTTCAGCTTCAGCTTGTGATCATGCCAACCCACAGCTTTCAAATCCAAGTCCTTTTCAGACCCTTGGGCTAGATTTAGTATTGGAATGTGTCGCTAGGTACCAACCCAAGCAGCGTTCAATGTTTACATTTGTCTGTGGACAGTTATTTAGAAGAAGAGAATTTTCTTCGCATTTTAAGAATGTGCATGGTGACATTCATGCTGGACTCAATGGCTGGATGGAACAGAGGTGTCCTTTAGCATATTATGGTTGTACCTATTCTCAGCGTAGATTTTGCCCGTCAACACAAGGAGCAAAGATCATACATGACCGCCATTTGAGGTCATTTGGGGTTCAGCCATGTGTATCTACAGTGTTAGTAGAGCCTGCTAGAAACTGTGTGTTGGGATTACGCAGTGACCATCTAAGTAGTCTTCCCTTTGAGGTTCTGCAACATATCGCAGGCTTCCTCGATGGCTTCAGCCTTTGCCAGCTCTCATGCGTGTCCAAGCTGATGAGGGATGTGTGTGGCAGCCTGCTCCAGTCTCGTGGAATGGTCATACTGCAGTGGGGGAAAAGGAAGTATCCAGAAGGAAAGTCATCATGGCAGATAAAAGAAAAGGTTAGTTTCATTTTAACTGTATTATTTCCTTATTTGACATATAATAGGCACTTACTAATGTGGCTGAATTAATAAAATTAATTTTTTAATATTGGTCATCCTTAAAACAAATCAATATGACAACATACTGTTTTTTTGTGTGTGTGAAATGGTAATTAATGAAAAGCTGGGAGAGTTAGAATGGTCACAATCACATATTTCCTGCAGACACCCTACAGCGAGATTCTAAGCCAACATGGCAGAGGCCCCTGCTCTTCGTTTAGTTGAGAAGTTCCGTGCCTGTCGAATTCTTCTGTAACAATGCCGTTGCTTTGCGGCTGTGTTAACCACCTTCTCATTTGAGCCCCGTCTGAAACATTGTCACCCTAGGACCATGGGAGAAGCAAGAAGGTTTTTTACTGCTTACAACCGGCATTTTCTTTTCATTCTTGGCAGTTTCTTTCTTAGGGCTTGGTTGTTTTGTAGAACTTAAATAGGGAGAGATGAGAAAAAGTTGGAAGTACTGTTACTGGGAAGTGACCAGGGGAGTTTGGGAGAAAGTGGACATAAATGGTGGATGCAGGTATGTGGTATGTCAACATGAGATAAGAATGGGCAGAAGGATTTGCTGTTGTTGGTGGGGACTCTGGCTTTAGTGCAGTGAAAGGGGGTGTTGCGTATTGGAAGCCTGAGCTGGGGATGTAGGCAGACCTGGGAACAAATCCTGGCCACACTGTTTTCCTCCTGTGACACCCTACTTTTTGCCCAGCTTTTGTCTGAGGCACCATCCCACAGAAACTACAAGGTATTACAAATATCTTTGATTGTAGGTATTTTCATTTCAGAACATTTATAATATGAAACTTTGTATTTTATTTTTGTCTTTTTTAAATTATATTTTATTGATTATGCTATTACAGTTGTCCCATTTGTCCCCCATCATTCCCCTCCACCCTGCACACCCCTCCCACCGACATTCTCCCCCTTAGTTCATGTCCATGTGTCACAAGTTCTTTAGCTTCTACTTTTCCCACACTATTCTTGCCCTTCCCCTGTCTATTTTCTACCCACCGTCAATGCTACTTATTCTCTGTACCTTTTCCCCCCTCTCCTCCTCCCACTCCCCTGTTGCTAACCCTCTATGTGATCTCCATTTCTGTGGTTCTGCTCCTGGTCTAGCTGTTTGCTTAGTTTGCTTTTGGTTTAGGTGTGGTTGTTAATATCTGTGAGTTTGCTGTCTTTTTACTGTCCTATTTTTATCTTCTTTTTCTTAGATAAGTCCCTTGAACATTTCATATAATAAGGGCTTGGTGACGATGAACTCCTTTAACTTGACCTTATCTGAGAAGCGCTTTATCTTCCCTTCCATTCTAAATGACAGCTTTGCTGGATAGAGCAATCTTGGATATACGTCCTTGATTTTCATGACTTGGAATACTTCTTTGCAGCCCCTTCTTGCCTGTAAGGTCTCTTAAAAAATCAGCTGACAGTCTGATGGGAACTCCTTTGTAGGTGACTCTGCCCTTATCCCTTGCTGCTTCTAGAATTCTCTCCTTCATTTTAATCTTGGCTAATGTAATTCTGATGTGCCTTGGTGTGTTCCTCCTTGGGTCTACCTTCTTTGGGACTCTCTGAGCTTCCTGGTAGTCTATTTCCTTTGCCAGATTGGGGAAGTTCTCCCTTATTATTTGTTCAAATAAGTTTTCCATTTGTTGCTCTTCCTCTTCCCC
The DNA here is from genome assembly GCA_004027475.1 of Anoura caudifer. Lineage (NCBI taxonomy): Eukaryota > Metazoa > Chordata > Mammalia > Chiroptera > Phyllostomidae > Anoura > Anoura caudifer. Next base: position 331,383 of record PVKU01000997.1, on the reverse strand, counting down.
TTCTGGTACCCCTATAATTTGGATGTTGGGACATTTAAAGATGTCCTGGAGGTTCCTAAGCCTCTCCTCATTTTTTTGAATTCTTGTTTCTTCATTCTTTTCTGTTTGGTTGTTTCTTTCTTCCTTCTGGTCCACTCCATTGATTTGATTCCCAGTTTTCCTCCCATCACTATTGGTTCCCTGTGTGTTTTTCTTCATTTCACTTATTGTAGCCTTCATTTGTTCATCCAATTTGCGACTAAAATCAACCAATTCTGCGAGCTTCCTTATCACCAGTGCTTTGAACTGTGCATCTGATAGGTTGGCTATCTCTTGGTCACTTAGATGAATTAGCTCTGGGGCCCCAATCTGTTCTCCCATTTGAGCCATTTTTGGTGTTTTTTGTTTTTTGTTTTTGGTCTGGTTGCACTTGTTACATAGTGAGGAGCGGAGCCTTAGGTGTTCACCAGGGCAGGGCAACCCAGTCGCTGTGTTGTGATGCTGGATGTGGGGGCAGGGTCCGAGAGGGAACAATGGTGCTTGCTCCACTCTCTCTTGGATTCCAGTCCCTTCCACCACTTTCCCCAAGCAAATTGGACCCTTCTGGTGCTGATTTCTGTGTGGGTGGGATTGTGTACATTCTAGGACCCTGCGGGTCTCTCCAATGAACTCTCCTGTGAGGCTGAGGTTCTCTCCTGGCGCCTCAACCCCCACAAGTGTTTTCAATCAGTGCTTTTAGGCTTTATTTCCGGCGCTGGGGCTCTGCATTGCACAGTCTGTTTTGCTGCCTGTTTTTACCTAGTTTATCTGCTCGCGAATGTGTGACCGTGGTCAGCCGCTTTGTGTGCCTCACTTGGTCTGCTCATTGCCTCCCTGTGCTTGGTAACTGCTGCCGGTGCGCCTGGGGTGTGCCAACCGCCGCCTGTGCTTCCAGGACCACTAGCCACTGCTTTTCCTGCCGTGAGCCCTCTCCACCAGCCGCCGACTCTGCCCCTCTTAAGGGTCTAGGTGAATCGTTGTTGGACTTCTGTACAATTCTATTTTTTATCAGTTCTGCTTGGGTTTTTTTTTTTGGTTCTCTATTTTTGTTGTCCTTAATCTTGGTTGTGAGAGGAGGCACAGTGTGTCCACCTATTCCTCCATCTTGGCGAGAAGTCCAAAATTTTGCATTTTATTAAGTGGAGAAAAATTTGATAAACTTCACATTGGTTGCATGGGTTCATATTTTTGACTGTTTTGATTTTACCGCCTTTAGTTTTCTCTTACTTCCACTCATCGCTCCAGTTTTCAGAGTTCTGCCTCTACTTCTTTGCTCTCCTAAGGCTTTGACCAGTAAATGAACACACCAATTATTTTATGACTCTTTTTTCCAAAGAGGAATTCTGGTGGCAGAAAGTTTCATACCTTTCATGCTTACTGCGTGAACATGTGTATCCATGTGTGTTTTCGTTTTTCAGATGACTTGGTGTCTTCCTCCCGTTTGGATGGAACATTCTGAGTGTGTTCTTGGGCTCTTTTTGTCTTTACCCACTAATAGGGACCTGGGAGATGAACTGTTTTCTGGGGTTCTGTTCTGGTCATATAGTAGAATACCGTATCTACCCTTGCTGTTTAAATAGCCCTCTTTAATGCAGATTACCCTCACATCTATATCCTGGCCACTTTAGCTCCGTCCAGACCATTATATATTGTACCAGCATGTCCTGGACATCTGCCCTCGATTATTTCACAGCATCATCAAACTCAGCATGTCCAACCCATTCCACGTCTCTCTCTCTCTCAGTCTCAGAAAGTGGCATTATCTTTTACCAAATTGCCTAAACTAGGAATTTGGGACTTGTGGTTGACTCCATTTCCCCCCTTTATTTCCATATCCTGGTAATCACAAAGTGTTACTGCGTTCCCCTCCTCATTCCGCTCAGGTTTATTTTGCTGTTTCTACCACCACTTCCCTAGTTCAGTCCCACCTTTGGTTCTCGCCTGACTTAGTGCAGTAGCCTCCTCCTGGCTGGGTTTTTGTTTCCGGTTTGTTCCTCTTCAACATAATCTCTGCGTAAGAACTAGAAGGACAAGTATTTTCTTAAATACGGTTCTTCCTGTAGTGCTTAAAAACTTTTTAAATGTCCATTGCCCTGGGATAGAGACAGGTTTCTTAATGAAACCTTTAAGGTTTTTTATAATCTTGTCCTTCCTTACCTCTTCAGTTTCCTTTTGTCACTTTATACATCAGCCGCATTCATTCACTTACAGTTGCCTAAGGCCTTTGAATATGCTGTCTCTAATACGTACATCTGAGCACTTACACTCTGCTAGACAGTGGGCAAATATGCATTTTACCTTTGTTAATTTCTTTAATCCACTGTCCCTATTTTATGGAAGGAGAAATTGAGGTTTAGAGAGATTTCAATAACTTGCCCAAGTCTCTGTGGCTTCAGACCTAGGAAGCTTGTGATCTTCATACTCTTGCTGTGTCCTGCTTACTCTTCAGCTCTTAACTTCCTCAAGTTAAGCCTTTCAGAACCCCCTCTGGAATGTGCAGGGAGGTTCACTGCTCTGAGTTCTTTTGGTGCCCCAATATAAATACCTCTACTTTATATATCTGTGCGAAAGACTCAACATGCTGTTTTGAAATTCACTGGTAAATTGTCATTTTCCTTCTTGGACTAAGTTCCTTGAGAAGTAAGACTCTCTGGGAACTAAAATATCTATTGCCTAGCATTGCACCTGCCATATAGCAAGCGCTATGTAGGTACTTGAATGAGAAATTGGCCCATTACTACGGAACCTTGTCATCAGGAAATGGGAGCCATCCAGTTTTTCCTGAGTTTGTTTTACCAGACTCTCTGTGTGGAAGTAGGTAGGCAGTCGGCCACCATTGAATCTTTCAGCTAACTAGTTCTGCTGAAGCTTAAAAGCTCCTAATTCCTCCCATAATTTCATGGGTTTGGGGCATTATAATCTACAGTGCCTGTTGGTAGCTACTCCCTAGACCTTCACTGACTCCTGGCTACTGACTTCCTTTGGGTACTTGATATAAACCCTCAGGAGTGTATAGAAAGTAAGTATCCCATGTGCTAGACAGTGGTGACTTCTATTGCCGACTGAAAAGTAATTCTGTTGACGTAGAATTTTGGAGGCATCTGGCCACCCCGGAAGTCATTGGCGTCATTTCCTGAGAAGCTCTAACGAGTGCTGAGGGCTTCCCTCAAACCTGCTGCCCTCTCACAGAGTGACTGCTGTTGTACCGTGTATTCTGTGTCCTCTCTCTAACTGGACGTTGCCTGTGATGAGCTTAGCTAGCTTGCTTAGGCCTTGTCTTGTCCCATTCATCCTTGTTACCTAGGTCTGCCCTGCTCCACTCATGCTTCTTACCTGTGTCCAGGTAGCTTTATATTTTGGATCGTAAAGATATGAGGGGGCCACAGCGGTCACTGCTAGACTAATGCGGTGATAATGCTTCAGGGCTTGGAGCTGCTGAGTGGCCAAAAGGGGAAGTAGCCCATATTTTTCCCAGCAGGCATATAAACAGGGAATAAAGCAGGTGAATATTTGCCCAGAAATGCATTTTACAATGATAAGGAGTAAAATAAAATTCATTTTGCCCAAGTTCTTTCTATGTAAATTTTCAGAAACATTTTGAACAAATTGAAGCACCTGTATTTATTATTACTAAGTCCCATTAGTATATAAAGAATGGAAAGGTAAGGTACCTTGGCACAGCATTCTATAGCATTTTTAAGTGTGCTCTATATAGCGTAATAGGAGTGGGAGAAAAACGGATAAAGCATAATACTGTATTGTCTCTCTCTCCAGACTACAGATTACTCTATGTAGCAATTGGATAGAGCGAAAAAATAGTGTGCAATATGTATAATTTTAGGAAGTATTTCTGAATTCATGAGGTTATAATTTTCTAAAAATTGCTAATTAAGCCAGGTTGGATGTGGTTTTTAATATTGGTTTTTGACTTTTATTTTTGATTATATTACATTTATTGAAGTCATAATGTCATAGACATGATTTGTCTTGTAAATATTTCAGAAACAGGTTTGTATCTGAATGGATTCACTATTTGGTTTTGTAGCAAACCACTTGAAAGTTTACATTGCATATTTCTCTAACAGTAGAAATGTGTGTAGTTAGAGCAGGAAGTGTGTTTTGGTACTTGTTAATTGACTTGTTTAAATCTGAAGTAGAATTTTCTTTTAGGTATGGCGATTCAGTACTGCATTTTGTTCTGTTAATGAATGGAAATTTGCCGACATCCTGAGCATGGCTGACCACTTGAAGAAGTGCAGTTACAATGTTGTAGAGAAACGGGAGGAAGCCATTCCATTGCCATGCATGTGTGTGACACGAGAACTCACGAAGGAAGGACGTTCACTTCGCTCCGTTTTAAAACCTGTACTTTAAAAACTGTAACTCCACTTGCACATACCTGCAAGCACCCAGTTTAACTTCTTTGTAATATGTGATGCTTTATTAATGTATTAAAGATTACAACTAGCTAAATTTATTTTCACTATGTATATAATGTTTTGAAGTGACATATATTTTTATAAAGTACTGTTTAGTGGGGGAAAAGTTGCCTTAATGTTTGAGGTGTGTGAAATTTTTGGAACTTGGACAGGGTGACTTAATTTTTTGCTACATAATTTTCAGAATTAGTATTTTTAATGGTGTGCATATTTTGGTTCTTAATTTTTTCTGCTTAAACTAACAAGATCCTGACCAAACATATTTCCTCATGTTTTCTGTGGGCTACAACCCATACATTCAAAAAGCAAAACTTTGATTCACATTCTTGCCGCGTCCATTTTTCAGATTTAAAAGTTCAATCGCTTAAGATCATTGTAAAGATTCTGTCTTCTAGTGCTCCCCTTATGCAGTTGATACGTAGATGATCTCTGAGGTAAACTCACATCATATTTAAAGTCGTGACTGTTGGGTAATGCCATTTACCGTGTTTTAAAAGGAATTTACAAAGAAGTTTTCACCTTAGGTTTTCACAGCTCTCATTCAGAGAGTGGTCCATATGCCATCTTCCTCGTGTTAGATGCCACATCCAAAGATGCAGGGCAGTGTGTTATCTGACAGGTTAAAGCAAAGCAAACAGGCAAAAACCCTGTGAATTTATTTTAATTTGAAGCTCTTTGTGGTATTATTTGCTAGGTACTTGATATAAGAAAAGAAGAAAATATACCTCATTTTAAGTTGGAATTGGGCATATTGTGTAAATAAATTTCAGATACTCAGAATGCAAACGCCTTAACTTTTTTAATAAGCATTTAAAATTTTTGCTTTTTGATGTTTATAAAAATCACAATTACGTTGTTGTAAGACATTTAAAAATGTGAAATTTGGTTTCTCTGTAAGATGACAATCATGAAATGCAGAAGCTTGTCGTGGTTGACAATCTCCGTAAAGGAGTTCCAGGTTAATTTTCTATGGACTTCTCTGTCAGAAGGGTAGGAGCTGCATCTTTGTGTAAAGATCAAGATATAACAAAAATATTCAAAGACCTATTCTTGATATAGTTTTCAAGTTGATTAATATTATTAACCTGATGTCAACTAAAAAAAATGAATATATCAATATTTAGAATTAAATTGCAAAGATGGGGACATGTATTTAAATAATTTGTTTTAAGTAACTTCTGGCATTTGGTAGTCTGAAATGGTGACAAGTTACCTTCTTATAAAATACCAAAACTCTTTTGTGTATTTTCTTCCTACATTTGTCCCTGAGAGTGCTCCATTGTTACTAGGTTCCTGATTCCCATTTATGGCAATCCGGCTGGGCAGAGGCATTCCTTGGGCATTAGAAAAGAATTCTGAACTGTTTAAGACTTGTTTTGGTTGAATCAAGGCCTTATTACAGTTGAAAAATATAGCACTAAAGACTGATCAATTGTTTGGCCTCGCCTGTCATTTTAATTTGAAGAATACTTATTTCTCAGTGCGTATACTTTCTTTTTCAACTGCAACTGAATGACATAACCAGTCTCTGTTTCTGTGAAAAAGTCAGAAATAAGATATCAAATACTGTAAAAAACAGCTCTGCCTTTTAAAGTTTTGCTGAAGAGTGTGTCTGGTTAGGAGAGCACAAACATCGACTTTTTGTTTATGGTTGCGCTTTTTAAAGTCCCTGGGTTTTAAGTTCAGACTTCTTGTTTCTGTACTGGATCATGAGATATTTAACATTTTTTCCATCTTATATTTCTTTTACACACCTTTGGCTGTTTTCTTTTTTGTTTGTTGTGCCACCATACTGTTTTGTTAAAAATGTTTTCTTTGTGCAACATTTGTTCAAATTCTAATAAAATTAATATTTCCCTTTATATGGCTCAGTAACTTAAAAAGAAAAACTTTTATTTAAATAAAACTTTAATACTTGTTTGACAAATGCCAAACACAGTCATATGGTTTCTGTAGAGTGGATTTCTGCATGTTAATAGGAGTTGCTTGTTGATTATTACTCACCCATGTTTTATGGGTGAGCATTAAACTTCTCTTTTAATATGGAAAATTCATTAGTTAACTCTCTGTGTTGCCTCAGTGTCTTCTTGAAAGTAGCCCCACCTAGGGGTATTGAAAGGCTAAAGAGTTTATAGCAATATTATTTTTCTAAAGTTTGTAATGGGAACAATTTATCTAGCCTTTTAAGCATGAAAAGATTGTATGTCATCCAAGTAAACTGACATTTGAGAAGTCTTTGTTGTTTTGTTAGTGCTTGCTACCCATCAAGATAAATGGTGAGTATCAGGATGAAGGGAAATAATCTGAAATCACTTTTATCTGCTGCCTCCTTTCCCAGAATGACCTGTTATTTTAGTTCCCTCTCTCCCTCCCTCCCTCCCCCTTTTTTCCCTCCCTCCCTCCTTCCCTCCCTCCCTTCCTCCGAAACTCTGGGGTGGGAGCCAGCAATCTGTTTTAACAAAGGCCTTCTCGTAATTATGATTCACAGTAAAGTGTGAGAACTTAGAGCAGCGATTTTCAACCTTTTTCATCTCATGGCACATAGAAACTGGTTAGTAAAATCCTGCAGCACACCAAAATATATATTTTTTGCCCATTTGACAAAGATAGGTATAATTTTGATCTATTCACACCTGGCTGTCGTCATTTTTAAAGATTGGACAATCTAAGGGGAAAGAGGTCAGTGTTCCTGCCTAAGTAGTCAGGTATTGCATGTCTGAAAAATTCTTGTGGCACGCCGGTTGAAAATTGCTGAATTAGAGGAAAGACTAGGATACGCCATCTGTTCTCCTGAATGATGTGTTATTGGAGTGACTAACCGTGTGTGTGTACATACATGTATAACCCAAAGTTATGAGTTAATCCGTGGTTAAGTTACATGATATACATTGTGTTAATATAGCCATATGACAAAATGCATTGGTACCATGGTGGTTGGATGTTTTTTAAAAACTAATATTTACTATTATTGTAATGTTATTACTAGTGTTTCTTCTGTTCAAGGTAAATTGTAGTGCAACTTATAGTTCATTAGCACTTACATTAGCCTAGTTCCTGTCTTTCTCTTGTTTGGTGGTTGCAGAGTGATGTGAACATGTTAGATTTCTAGGATAAGTAAAGAGAGTAGAAGTAGACAAATACTATTTGTAGGAATCCTCAACCCTATTAATGAGAGATTTTAAAAGTTAAGCTGTTGGTTTATCGATAGCATAGAATCTTTTTTGGTCTTTGACACTGTGTTACATACTCCATCAATATTGTTGCTATTAGTCACCATCCCTTAACATTGGATGTTGGGATCTTAGTAACCTTGAAGATAATGGGGTTTTCAATAAAACTTCCATATCCCTTGAAGACAGAGTAGTTTTACTACTATATTGATAACAGATTTTTACCTCTGGTGATTTGAAGGAAATGTTTGGCATTTGGAAGCAAAACACATTTAAGTTTTGCATTTCGACTTAAGAAGACATGATGCTTATTAATTTTAAAATTTTTCCAAGGAACAGCTATGCAAACATTAAAAGGATGTGTGTTTCACGTGTGACACACCACGTTGACAGATGATAAGACTGGGACCTGCAGTGGTGGCTGTTTGAATCGCAGTAGAAAGAAAACAGTTGGCCCTCATTTTTTCAAATAAGCTGGATCCAGCCTTGGATGGAAAGAATGTGTTTGGCTGGTTAGCTAAATACTGTTCTAAGTAATTTTACTTAACATGCTCGTGAGGCCTAGGAAGAGAGTATGAGTTATTCTTGTAGAGAAAATCAACCCATCAGTGACTTGTTCGTTGTGTTTAAAATAATTCAGTATGGGTTTTGTTAGGATTTGAGCTAAATCTGATTGCAAACAAAAACATTTGAGATGTGTAAGCAGAGGCCAACTCTAGAGGAGTAAACTTTCTAAAGAAGGATGGCTTCTTACTGTCACCTTGTATGGAGTTATTTTCTTTGATTTAAAAGATCAAAGTAAGTTCAACAGATATCCCTTCAAGTTCCCGTTTTACGGATGAAAAAACTGCAGTTCTCCAAATTTAGGTACTGCTGAGTGTGTGGAGGTGTTTGAGAGAAATGTGTCCCAATGTGGTTGACTTTTCTACTATACAAATACAGAAAGGGAAGGGATTTAGATATAAGAAAACTACTTCAGAAAATGTTGCCTAGAATATTAATATTTGATTCCTAATAAGCATTTCGGAAAGAATTTTGGGTCATACCAAAAAGAAAAATAGGAATTAAGCATGGTATGTTCTGAAAATTCTTTGCAAAAACTGCAGTCTTTTGCTGAATTTTTATAAGTATTTTACTGCATCTGTGGGTAGTAAAATTCTATAAATTCATTGTTTATATGTATATTTATTTGCATGTATAATCCCCATTAGTTGGCCAAGTAGGTTTTAATACATCTTGAGATATATAATGGAGATAAATGTTGAGGTGCTTTTTTTTAATCAATACCTTAGAACTTTTCAAAACTGATATTTTGTATCCGGAATGATGTTCCAATGTATTATGTGGTGAGTGACTTTTCATTAATTTAATGAACTACAAAGATATGGGTTACAGGGGTGATTCATGAAATGCTTTATAGATATACGGTAAAAACTCATTGATATTTCTATTTTATATATTTTTTATCTTTTTGACTTGCTGGACTGAAGTCTCTATTCTTTACTGTGACGAAAAGCATTTCTAAAGTAAACTGAAAAAATAAAGGAAATATGTTTCTTTTTCATTAACACCAATAAAATCTTGAGCACCCCTCCAAGTAATTTATTAGCCCATTTGCATGCAAATATTACAGTAGGAAATGATTCTTCAATATATAGCTAGTTCTAGTGGTGGTAATAGTGTATGCGTTTGAAAATAACAAAACTGCATTTCTGTTGAACTCCTTAAGACCGACCAAATCATCAGGTCAAATTATCCTTTCCCAGTAAAAGCAAATTCATCAAGTTTAACTTTTTCCCTTTTTCTAATATGAATTGTTAGAATTTTTTTCCTCAGACAATATCCGTAAACAGGTAAATAGGTTGATATGTATTGGTTCATTCATTGGCAGGGGAGCTGCCTAGAGTTAGATTTCTATACCCCATCCAATTAAAGAGTGACATTAATTGTTTCATTATTCAGTGGTCTCTCTCATATAAGAACTGAAGCAGTAACTTGGTATTGCTCAAAAGAATGAAGTTGAAGAAAGGAGATCCTGCCCTTTGCTGTCCTCCTAAATGCTTTTTTCATTGGAATCCTCCTTTCCCTATTAATTGTCATTATTGCTTGTTTATCACATAACATCAATTTTCTGACCAGGAGATCAAAAATCCTAAATTAAGTATGTAGTTTTAAAAAACTTGTTTTGCTAATCAGCCCATGATAAGTAGTTTTGGTCAATAAGTTTATATTTGATTAAGTAACTTCCTCAACTTCTTTTAAAGTATCTCAGCTCAAAAATGTGTAGTATTGAATAATTGAAATATCTTTCAGGTTTAACCATATTCTTTGGTTAAAAGAAATCAAACCATAGGAATGGAAAACATAATAGCTATTATATCCAGTCAAGAGTAGAATTACCCAGTGAATATTTAATTGTCAACTGGATGGCTTTATGTCAATTCATAACTTTATAAGATTGTTACCTGTGTTAGAAAGAAATTTGAAATAAAGTGGGAAATAGTATTGATTCCCTACAACATTCCAATAGACTTGTGATGAAAACTCTGACCTATGAAAATAAATTGCTCTGAACAATTAATAATTTGGGTCCTAAATATTTTTGTGCTGCATTTAAAATGGTACAGGTGGATTGTTCATTTGATCAGTGTTCAAGCACCAGTCAGTCCTGGAAACTTGAATTGCATTCTGAAGTGTAATTGCACTGACTTGTTTACCTCAGATGTTGCATCTTTTCATGATTTACATTGTTTCCTTCTCAAACGCCAAAGGATATGGCTTTTCTTGAAAAAATACTAAACAAAAGAAGCTAGACACAAAAGGCCACGTATTGTATGATTCTGTTTATATGAAATATCCAAAATAGGCAAACCCACGGAGACAAGATTAATGGTTGCTAGGGGCTGGGGAAGTGATTGGGTAATAGGTACTGGTTTCCTTTTGGTGATGAAAATATACTGGAACAAGATACTGTTGATTGCGCAGCATTGTGAATGTAATAAATGTCACCGAATTGTACACCTGTGACAGTAATTGCCTTCAGTATCAATGTTCACTTTCCATCTTTTATGTTTTCTTATGATTCCTTGTGGCACGTCTCAATTTAAAGGTCCATATTTAATATCATGCTTTGAAAAAATTATATAATTTTCAGGATTATTTTTTTATAGTTTTATACTTTGTTTTCCTTTTAAAGAGAAAATACAATGATGTGATAGATAAGACTTAATAAATTGAAGTAATGTATACATGTTGTATTCTTTTGTATTGTCTTATGGGAAAAAACATTTGAATCTTGGGATTGGTAGGTACTTCAATGGTCATTTATTTTTTTAATTTTTAATTTGGAGAAATCCAAGCTTAGTCTGTTAGGGTGTTCATGCAACAATCATTTATGGAGCTCATGCCTGGCACTGTGTAGGCTTGGCTCTGGAAGGTTGTGACATGCCTGAAGTTACACAGGAATTACTACTTCCCCTTCCCGTTCCCTCCTCCTCCTCCCCTGTTCTTCTCCCCCTCCAACTCTATCTCTGGTAACTATGCACATATATGGACAAACGGACAAGTTCCAGAGAAGGGGATGCGCTAGGCAGAGATTCATTTGAAGTGGTTCTTCCCATAACTCTTCCGTAAACTCTTTAAAGATATGTTCTTTAGTACAGTCAAATACACGTGACCACAAATAATCTTTTACTTGAATGCACTTAACGTTTACTTCCATGACCTTGGGAAAGAGGAAATTACAGGTTCCCCCCACTATTCGAAAGTAGAGTGTTCCTATGAAAACTCTTGCAAGCTGAAATGGTGTAAAGCAAAGAAGCAATTATCGTTAATTTATATGGAAAAAATTAGCATTCCCCAAACCAAAAAATAGCCTACCAAATCATACCAAATAATGCATAAAACCTAAAATAAGACTAATGTATAGTAAAAGCAGGAATGATATGATAAACACAGACCGTAAAAGTAATATATGCACAGTGTAGTTTCGCTTATTAAAAACACTAATTTCTCCTTAAGTGTAACTTAATGGAACACCATGCTTTGTATACAAGTACCGATCCACTCAAACAATAGACTTTCCATTTTATCTACTACGGGATGCCGTCTAAAAGAGACCACTTTGCTACTAGCAGAATTGATAGTAACTTGGGCAGCTTTCAAGATGTTTTTTGCATGTAAATGGTATGAATGTTCAACACAGGCAAGTTCAATGCACATACAATGTTATAATTTTGTTCATAATGGAAATGCTAATTGTGTCTGCTTTTATACTAAGCATAACACCCTTACAAGCTCTCTTACGGCCTTTCTGATGCCTCAGGACACCCTTGCTAATGAGTGTACAGAACAAACAGATAAAGCACAGATGCTCACAGATACAACTCCGCGCCGTGGGGCCTGGTGCTGAGGGCCACCGTCTCTGCTCCAGGCGCGGCTGCCTCTGTAACCGCTTGCTGCAAAACCAGTGCTGGACACTCTACACAAAAGTGAAAATCTCAGGATTCTATTCGTTAGCAGAAATAGGTACTGCTATAGGTCTTTCATAACATGACAGTGAAGTGGGGTACTGTGAACTTTGAAAAATGGGGTATACCTGTATTTTAAAGCAGTAATTTTCCACTGGGTTTGTTCTATGGAGCTGACTTTGGAAAATTGTTGGTTAAAATCAATATGGAAAGGTATTAAATTGCTCTGCAAATAACTGTCCCTGTCATATCATTGGGGGTATGTATGCCAAACTAGGTGTTCCAACTGGAACAAGAATAAGGATAATTAAAAGGACCTGATGGAACGGGACCGGGAGCGTAAACCGTGAGAGTAAACACGAGGGAGGTGAGAGGAGACTTGCCCTCCGACCGCTCTGCGCACCGCACGCAGCAGGCTCCAAGTCAGAGAGCGCGGAGGAAGGGAAATAACTGTGCTGATTCGTACTCGAACACGTTTGTTGTGGTTTTCCACGTTGCTTGTTTCTTATTTCCTTCATTTTGTGGTATTTCTACAACACTTGGGGCTGCTTCCCAGATAGGCTCTTTGAACCATAGTTTCTTCATCATCATGTCTCCATCCACCTTCAGGCTGGACCATTTCCTGCCCTCTTACCTCTCTCAGCCTTCACATGGGCTTTTCCCTTGGCCTAGAATTCCCTCCCCAACTTATTTGCCTCATTAACTTCAGTTAATTGGGGATGATCCAATTCTGATGTCACCTGTTTGCCCTGGACCATTCCAAGCCAATGAGGCAGACTTGTTTATATTCCCATTTTTGATCGTACCTTTCCTTGTTTTTCATTGCACGGCACTGCGGTTATCTATTTACTGGTGGTGTCTGTACATTGTTATTAGGTTGGGGGCCCCTCTAGGTACAAACCATGTCTTATTTGGCTTTGGATCCTGTGCCTAGAAGAGGGCCCAACACACAGAAGGCATTCAGTAAGTGTCTGTTAACTAATAACAAACACGAATGAGTAATTTTAAATGCTGTTTCAGTTAGCTTTTGCTGCATAACATGCCACTCCAAAACTCTGTGGCTTGACCGAAATTTAACGAACTCACGATTAGTTGGCAGGCCTTTTCTGGTCTGGCCTGACTTGACCCATCTCTGCCTGACTGCCTCACACATCTGTGGTCAGCGGATGGGTCAGCTGGAGGCTGGATAACCTAAGACAGGCTGACCGGCACACTGGATAGTCGGCAGGCTGTTGGCTGGGGTGATGGGCATGATTAGGCCATGTTTCTCATCATCCATAAGGCCAGCCTGGGCTATTTAAATGGCAGTAGGAAGAAGAGAAAGAGAGTACTCCCCAAAGTGCAAGCTCTTTCCAATCCACCGGTCCCATTTGCTAACACGCCATTTTCCCAAGCACTTATAGGGCCAATCCCTGACTCAGGGGTTGGAGAAATAGACTCTTCCTTTCAACAGGTGGAAAAGTAAAGTCATCTTGCAAATCAGTGTGAATCTATATAAGGAGTGGGAAAATTACATCCATTTAAATGTACCACAAATGCCCGGGCAATTTCCAAATTTGATAGTTCTTCCTCCCTTCTTTAGATATCTGTGACTAAAATCCCTGAATATTAAAATCTAGGGCCAATTAAAAATGATCTGTTTCTTTTTTGTTTTTTTCAAATTGAAAAGCGTAAAAAAGTAATGAATTTTGTCCTCCAGATAATTTACATAGGAATTTCTTGAGAGAAATCGAGTCAGAATAAAAGAATCACATTCTTGAAAGGCCTCTCTCCGTGTTTAACTCTCTTGGGCTGAAGGGAAGTTATCGGACCCTGTAGCTTTTCCCACAGCGGTCCGGTGTGGTGCAGAAGCGGTGGTGAGACTTTCCCTCCAGAGTGTTTGCTGGAGTAGCATGAAGGAAAAAATGCAGGGCTCAGAGAAAAGATTCCCGAGCCGGGGAGCGGGGAAAAGTTTAGGAAAACGTAGGGCCCAGCGTGTCTGAATGGTAGGAGAGGACTGGGGAGGGGACAGAATGTTGACGGTGTAGCTTGTGATGTGGAACCCTTTGATGTTTGGGGGGAGAGAAGGATGAAGCTTGGAATTCTTGTTCTGCAACCGTTTTGGCTCCTGAGCCATGCCGCCTTGAATGTAACTCAGTGTAGGGAGGGACTGAGCCGTATAGAACACAAAATACGTTCAGTTTAACGTTAGGGTCATAGACCTGAAGATGCAACATTGCTAAACCAGGAGGCTTTGAGGGCGTGTGTGGATGAGCTGGAGAATTCCGTGACCAGCGTTCTGGTGCACTCTGTTTCCCAGTAGCAGCTTTGGCAGCTGGAAAGGTGGGGCGCATCATTTTGTGCAAGGGACAGCAGGGAGGAGAGGGGCGTTGTGGTGGGAAGGTGACTCACTGTCCTTTTAATGTGTGCTGGATCTGTAGTCAAGGCCCAGCTTTATTGCTGACATTAGTAATGTGCATATCCTTTTTCTGTTTCTCTGCACCACTTTTGATAGTGGTTTATGCATTTTTTAAATTTTTTTCAAAGAAGCAACTTTGGCTTTGTTAATTTTCTTCTTGTTTGTCTGTTACATGCTCTTGGGTTTTTTGCCCCTTAGCTCTGTTGCTTCCTTTGTTTCTGCCTTGTGTTTGTTTGTTCTTTGTTTACAGCTTCTTACTGTGGAAACTTAGAACATTGATTTCAAACTTTTTCTTTGATAATATATTCATTTAAAGATGTTCATTTCCCTCTAATCATTGCCTCAGTTGTACGGGTTTTGATATGTTGTATTTCATTACCATTCCGTTCAAAAGAGTATCTGATTTGCCCTCTGATTCCTTACTTTACGTATCTAGAAATATGTTATTACATTTTCAAATTGGGAGAAATTTTTAGATAGTTGTTACTGATTTTTAATTCCATTGTGTCCAAAGAATATACTCTGTATGATTTCAACTTTTTGAAGTCTTTCATGACTTTTATTTTAGGGGCCAGCATGAGGCAGTCTTGACGAAGAATCCATGTACACTTACTTGGACGGAATGTGGAGTCTGCATCTGGGGCTATATCACTTGGCAGACAACACGCACATTGAATATCCCCACTGGCTTCCTTTCCACTTGCTCTGTCAGTGATTGAGAGGGGTGTTTAAACCTCCAGCTGTAATTGTGCATTTATTTCTGGTTTTAGTTCTGTTAGTTTTTGCTTCAGATATTTAGAAGCACATGATAAGTGTATATTCCTTTATTATTATGTCTTCCAGAGGAATTGATCCTTTTATCATTATGAAATACGCTTTATTTCTGCTAAAAGACAAGTCATAGGAAGGAAATGATGTGGAACATAAAAACTAGGAGAAAGAGGCATCAGGAAGCAGGGGGTGAGTGGGAGCTTGCCAGTTTTAAAAGTGACCAGAGAAAGCCTCCTTAAGAAGACAACATTTGGACAAAGACTTGAAGCTGTTAGCCAAGTGGCAGTGTAGGGGAAGAGGGCTCCAGGCAGGGAGCAGAGAGAGAAAAGTACAAATGCCCCCAGACAAGAGTGTGCCCAGTATTTTCAAGAAGTAGCAAGAAAGCCAGTGTGGCTGGAAAGGAGTGATGGAGAAAATGGTAAGGGAGATGATGAGGAAGCTCATGGAAGACCAGATCACGCAGAGCCTTGGAAGTTTCTGTGAGACTTTGGCTTTTACTTTTAGTACAGTGGGGAGTCATTACATGGCTTTGAGCACAACTTACTCCATGCTCTGTACTGAGTATGGGTTGTGGCAGAGCAAGGCACAGAAGCAAGGAAACCTGTTTGCAGATGGCTGCAGTAAGTAATCCAGGCACAAGAAGGGGTGATGTGAGCCAGGGGTTAACAGTGAATCAGCAAAGCATAAGAAAAAAAGAGTGAGGCATGGCGTCAAGCCTTTTGGACTGCAAAATAGAACGTTTATCCCCATCTCACAACTAGGAAACAGATCCAGCTCAGATCTGTAGTGACTCCCCAGAAAATAAATAACAGGGAAGTTTAGCGAGGCCTCTGTTGGGAAGAGCTGTGTGTCTGTCAGCTGGAGAAGGGCCCTGTGAGTTTTGGGTCAGTAGGATAGCAGCCCTGAGAGACAGGCTTCAAATGAAACATTTTGTGAGGTGGGCACAGGTGGGCAAAGCTGCTTACGAATTAAGTGAATTCTTTAGTTAGTAACAGAAGAGCCTGAACTTTCTGGAAATACTGCTTTAAAATCCATAGAGATTATATTACCAAAGGGGATAATGGAATTTTTATAGTCAGTCTCACTGATGTGCTGCAGAGAAGACACATCATGAATAACTGAGTATTTTCATGGAAAGTTTTGAAAGTGACATCATCAAAAAAGTTCTTAATGCAGAAACATGAGATAGAATGCTGTTTCTAAGAAGTAGGTGTTTTAAGATGTTAAAAAGGTAGCACATGTTAAAGTAGGAAAATAGATACTACAGATAAAACATTAGCATCAAAGTTTTATTGCTCAATAGCAATCACATTTAATACTTAAGTTTTTATATTTCCAGGTGTTTTTATAAACTTTTTTTGGCCCAAATGATACTATATTGTAAATATTGCTTTGTGAGTTGCTTTTTTTCCAATCAATAACCTCTTTTTTTCATTTCAGTAAATTTTTTAAAAATTATATTTTATTGATTATGCTATTACAGTTGTCCCATTTCTCCCCCATCATTCCCCTCCACTCTGCACACCCCCTCCCACCCACGTTCATGTCCCTGTGTCATAAGTTCTTTAGCTTCTACATTTCCCACACTATTCTTGCCCTCCCCCTGTCTATTTTCTACCCACCATCTATGCTACTTATTCTCTGTACCTTCCCCCCTCTCTCCTCCTCCCACTCTCCTGTTGCTAACCCTCCATATGATCTCCATTTCTGTGTTCCTGCTCCTGTTCTGGCTGTTTGCTTAGTTTGCTTTTGTTTTAGGTGTAGTTGTTAATATCTGTGAGTTTGCTGTCTTTTCACTGTCCTACTTTTGATTTTCTTTTACTTAGATAAGTCCCTTTAACATTTCATATAATAAGGGCTTGGTGATGATGAACCCCTTTAACTTGACCTTATCTGAGAAACGCTTTATCTTCCCTTCCATTCTAAATGACATCTTTGCTGGATAGAGCAATCTTGGATGTAGGTCCTTGACTTTCATGACTTGGAATTCTTCTTTCCAGTCCCTTCTTGCCTGTAAGGTCTCTTTTGAGAAATCAGCTGACAGTCTGATGGCAACTCCTTTGTAAGTGACTGTCCCATTATCCCTTGCTGCTTCTAGAATTCTCTCCTTCATTTTAATCTTGGCTAATGTAATTCTGATGTGCCTTGGTGTGTTCCTCCTTGGGTCTACCTTCTTTGGGACTCTCTGAGCTCCCTGGACTTCCTGGAAGTCTATTTCCTTTGCCAGATTGGGGAAGTTCTCCTTTATTATTTGTTCAAATGAGTTTTCCACTGGTTGCTCTTCCTCTTCCCCTTCTGGTACCCCTATAATTCGGATGTTGGGACATTTAAAGATGTCCTGGAGGTTCCTAAGCCTCTCCTCATTTTTTTTGAATTCTTGTTTCTTCCTTGTTTTCTGTTTGGATATTTCTTTCTTCCTTCTGGTCCACTCCATTGATTTGAGTCCCAGTTTTCTTCCTATCACTATTAGTTCCCTGTGCATTTTCCTTCATTTCACTTATTGTAGTCTTCATTTTTTTCATCTAATTTGTGACTAAAATCAACCAATTCTGCGAGCTTCCTAATCACCAGTGCTTTGAACTGTGCACCTGATAGGTTGGCTACCTCTTGGTCGCTTAGACGCATTATTAGCTCTGGGGCCCCAATCTGTTCTCCTATTTGAGCCATTCTTGGTTTTAGTTTTTTTGGATTTTTCTTTTTTTTTGTCTGGTCACAGCTGTTACGTAGTGAGGGGCAGAGCCTTAGGCATTCACCAGGGTGGGGCAACCCAGTCACTAGGTTGTGATGCTGGATGTGAGGGCAGGGTCTGAGAGGGAACAATGGCACTTGTTCCGCGTTCTCCTGTGGATTCCAGTCTCCTCAGCCACTTTCCCCAAGCAAATTGGTTCCTTCTGGTGCTGATTTCCATGTGGGTGGGCCTGCGCATGCTCCTGGACCCCGTGGGTCTCCCCAATGAACTCTCCTGTGAGGCTGGGACTCCCTCCCAGTACCTCAGCCCCTACAAGTATTTTCAATGGGTGCTTTTAGGCTTCACTTCACAGCGCTGGGGCCCTGCGTTGCACAGTTTGTCTTGCTGCCCATTTTTGCCTGGTTTATCTGTGTGCGAATGTTTGTCCGCAGTCAGCCACCTTGTGGGCCTTGCTTGGCCTCCTCACGTTCGGCAATCGCCACTTGTGTGCCTGGGGTGACTATGTGCCGGGGACCACCAGCCACCATCTTATCTGGCTGTGACCCGACTCCGCTGGCCCCGGACTGCACCGGCTGCAGACTCCACCCCTCCTACTGGTCTGGGTGAATCATTGTCGGACTTCTGCACAATTCAATTTTCTCCCTGTCCTGGTTGGTTTTATTTTTTGGTTCTATATTTTTGTTGTCCTTAATCTTGGTTGTGAGAAGAGGCACAGCATGTCCACCTACGCCTCCATCCTGCCCAGAAGTCCATTTAGGTAAATTTTTATTTCACCTACTGCCCAGGACATATTCAATTTTTTTCTAATTATTCTGCAAAATGTTCTTTACAGATGATTTGTTCAATGAAGTATCCAATCCAAGCCCACGTATTACATCTGCTTGTTATGTATTATAAGTGTGTTTTAAACTAGCACGATCTTTTCTTGTGACACCAACTTATTGAACAGTCCAGATCAGACTTGTGTGCGAACCATTTCCTGCCTTTGTCTGATTGCTTCCTTAATCAGTTTTGTCCTGCATTCCTGGTATTACCTGAAAACAAAGTTAAATGGAATTAATCTTTTTTGACTAGATTATATCTTAGTAGATATTGCACTTAGGAGTACCTTTAATACTTTTTAAAAACATATGGTTACACAGGACAAAAATAACATAAAAAATTATACATCCAATTATTTCAAATCTCAGATTTAGTCAACAGACTCAACTCAATCTTCATGAATTTTTTTTAGCACCTCAAGAGAAGTGAAAGGTCAGTTTGAGCTTTATAATCTTTGATTTTCTTTTTTCTCTCTCCAATAAAGGTGCACATGGACAATGCAATAGTACAATGAAGAGCGTCAGAAAAAACTGGAGAAAAGCAAGAGACCTTGTCATTCACAAATTGATAAAACCTCTAAGTAACATGCATTAGAGTAAAAAGCACAGATACATTTATTTCATTATTTAAAACTTCAGTGTATGGGGTGAAATTATTCAGTATGTTAGAGTGAGAACCTCAAATAACCTTTTTTCCCCTATAAAAGTAATGAAAATATTGGCAAATATAGTCAAAATTAACATTTTTATAATTCAGGAAATTAACCAAAAATCCAAGGAACATTTATTCAAGAAAATGGCTGAATCTCAGGAAGAACAGCAAGCTTTGGGACATTTTTTGTGTGTGTGATTTAATCTTTATAGTATTTTTTTCCATTATCATTTACTTGTCTTATGCACCGCCCCCTAGCAATCACCACACTGTTGTCCGGGTCCATGAGTCCTTTTTAACTTCTCACTCACTCTCTTCATCCCCCAATCTCCCCCTCCTTAGCTGTCATCCTGCTCTCTGTCTGTGACTCTGTCTCCATTTTGCTTGTTAGTTGAATTTGTTCATTAGATCCCACATATGAGTGAAATCATTTGATATTTCTCTTTCTCTGCTACTTATTTCACTTAGCATAGTGTTCTCTGTGTCCAACCATACCGTCAAAAAGGGTAAAATTTTCTCCTTCTTTATGGCCGAGTAGTATTCCATTGTGTAAATGTCCCCTAGTTGTTTTATCCACCCTTTTATTAAGGGACACTTGGGCTGCTTCCATATCTTGGCAGTTGTAAATAACGCTGAATTGCACATAGGGGTGTTTATGTTCTTTCAAATTAGTGTTTTGAGTTCCTTTGGATATATTCCCAGAAGTGAGGTTGCTGGGTCAAAACATAGATCCACCTTTAAATTTTTGAGATATCTCCATACTGTTTTCCGCAGTGGCTGCACCAACCTGCATTCCTCCCAACAGTGCAAAAGTGTTCCCCTTTCTCCGCATCCTCACCGGCACTTGTTGTTTGTTGATTTGTTGATGACAGCCATTCTGACAGGTATGAAATGGTATCTCACTGTGGCCTTAATGTGCATTTCTCTGATGATTTGTGACACTGAACATCTTTTCATGTGTCTATTGGCCATCTGTATGTCCTCTTTGGGGAAGTGTCTGTTCGGGTCCTTTACCCATTTTTTAATTGGGTTGTTTGAATCTTGTAAGTACTTTATAAATTTGGGATATTAACCCCTTATCAGGTTTATCAGCGAATATGTTCTCCCATTCTGTGGGTTAGCTTTTTATTTCACTGATGTTTTCCTTTGATGTGCAAAACATTTTTAGTTTGATATAGTTCAATTTGTTTAATTTTTCTTTTGTTTCCCTTGCCTGGAGAGATATATCTGATAAGACATTGCTATGAGCAGTGTCTGAGAATGTGCTGACTGTGTTTTCTTCTATGACTTTTATGGTTTCAGGTGTAATATCTAAGTCTTGATAAGAGAGATTTTGAATTTATTCTTGTGTGTGGCGTAAGAAGGTGGTCTATTTTCATTTTTTTCTGCATGTATCTGTCCAATTTTCTCTTTAGAACATTTTTAATTTACCCCAATCCTATCTCCCTTTCCCAAGCTCCATGGAAATCTAGAAAACCAACAGCTTGCAATCATGGTGAAATCCAGCAGCTGTGCCGGGACCGGGGGGTTGGGATGGGTTTGGAGGCAATTCCAAGTCCTGTTGTCAGAGAAATGTAATTATTTAAACTACCTGGCAGCTTTCTGGCAAACTCCGCTTGTCATACAAGTCTTTGTTTGACCTGGTTTAGACCTTACCTGATGTAAGCTGCCTTTATCCAGGGACATTTATTGAAAATAATCAGTGTTTAATTTTGCAGTCATGTGAGGCTGCTATAGTGGCTGGAGCAAAAAATAGTCAAATGAAAAATTTAAAAGGAAAAGCTGAGGAATGCTGTGTCCATGGGGGAACTCAGTAAAGCTCTCACATATTGTTGGAACCTGTAAGCGTATGTGCATACGCAGGGTTGTCCGCATGCTGGGACAGACCGGAGAGGGCCGTAAGCCCCTCTGACCTGAGGCTTTGTGCAGGAAGGCTGCGGTGGAGTCGTGCCCAACACACACACAGGGGCATTTGAGGAAGGATGAATCTTTCAGAAGGAATGTAGACAGTAAATCAAATCCACAAGAAGAAATTAAGAGTTCTAGTAAGAGTAACTACAAAGGTAAATATAAATGACAGTGCAAGTGTAATTCTTGCTTGTAACTTCTTTTTCCTCCTAAAAGACAACTGTATAAAACAATCATTAGACATATGTGTTCATTGGCATACAATGTACAAAGATACAATTTATATGAAATAACACAATGGTTAAGGGAAAGGAGATATATGGGAGCGCAGTTCTTATATACACTTCACACTAAGCTGGTGTGAATCTGAACCCAATTGTTATAAATTAAGATGCTGTATTTTTCCCCAGGGCTTTCCTATCAAATTGCCACAAGGTGAGTGGCTTAAAACAATAAGAATTTATTCTCTCACAAATTTCTGTGGTATAGAAGTTTGAAATCCAGGTGTTAGAAAGGCCACGCTCCCTCTGAAATCTCTAGGGGAGAATGCTTTTTTGCTTTTTCACAGTTTCTGGTGACTTCTGACAATCTTTGGGTTTATAGCTGCATCACTCCAATCCCTGCCTCTGCATCACATGGTCTCTTTCCCTGTGCCCATGTCGGTGGGTCCTCTCCTCTTCATATAAACATACTAGTCATTGATTTTAGGACCCACCCTCATCCAACCTGATATCACCTTTGCTTATCAATGGATAAATGGAATTTGGTAGATCCATATAGTGAAATGTTATTTGCCAATAGAAAGAATGAAGTACCCATACATTATACAATGGTTGAAACTCTTTGCTATGTGAAGAAAGCCAGACACAAAAGGCCACATTTTGCATTATTCTACTTATATGAAACGTTCAGAATAGGCAAATCCACAGAGAAGGGAAAGTTGATTAGTGGTTTCCAAGGGCTGAGTTAAAAGAAATATGAGGAATAACTAATTATGGGTATGGAGTTTATTTTTGGGGTGGTGAAACTATTTTGTGAATGTACTAAAAAGTAGTGAATTTTATACTTAAAAAGGGTGAATGTTATGGCATAAGCTGTATCTCAGTTTAAAATGTTTAATATGTAAAATTCACAGAGTTCAATATCAGTAACCTAAATAGGGTTTTTGAAATTTTCACTTGTGCTTTGTTTTGTCTTCTATTAATCTGACCATCAACGTTGTCTGGTTACAGACAGAAATACTCTGAGCCTTCACGTTCTGCAGAGTGCGTCTGCCGTGAATTCCCTCATTCATCTTTGCTTTCCTCTGCATTAGAAATGTGTCCATGTGTAAAATTAAAAATATGCAAAACCGATTGCAACACCACAGCTCGTAAGCACCTTCAATAATTCATAACCATGCCGCAGTCAGCGGCTCGGCAATGGGAGCCACCCAGTGACGAGTGGGGCGCAGAACCAGGCTTGGCTTACCCACCATCCTCCCCGTGCTGACTCTCACATCTCCTCCCTTCGTTCCCACCCAATCAAACATTTCTGTGAAGCCTGGGAGTGGAAACGATATTTGCATAAGGATGAACTTTAAATGGTGCATTTTTACCAAATGTGGGATCTTTGATACTAACAGCAGATTAGTTATAAGAGACACAGGAGCCGAGAACTTGAAAGCGATGCGAGTCTTAGGTTACTGAAATGCCTCCCAAAATCACCTCCTGAAAATAGTATCTTTGCATTGTTTTTACCTTGCCACGTTCTGTCACGATTCAGTTCTGCTTTCACCTTTAATCAGGGCTTTCTTGGAGGTGCAGGCGCCACCTTAGGGAGGTAGGTGTCACATGGGGCCCTAGGAATGCTGGTACCAAAGGTTGTGCACGAACTTTTAGCTCATTGTTCTCATTAGGTGCCATCGAGGTGCTGATCAGACCAAACGTCCCAAAAGTGTTCCCTAGACAAAACACCAAAGGGGGTGCAGAGCTGCTCAGCCACTTGGTGCTCCTAACTTCTCAACAGGGAGACTTGCTTCTAATGTCACGGAGAGCAGAGCCTTCAACAAGACAACCCAGCAGTTTTCCACTCACGATTATTCTGATTTTTCTGCATGTGTCCTCATTTTAGTCCCCTTTTCTTTTTTAAAATACTTATTCCTACTTGATTACAAAGTTAATCTCTTGCACCAGTTCTCTGGGGTCCATCTTTCTCTCCTATCCCTTAAAGGAAATACGCTCCATCAATCAGTATTTATTGCTTTGCACATTTCAGTTCGACCTCCACACTAGCCTTCTCTCAGCATGTACGATAAAAATAATTATTTTCTATGTCTTAAGCTAGCAGAAACCTCCCCGTGTGCATCACGGCCCTCTCTGCCCTGCTGTCCTCACTTGTCTCTATCCCATCATGCCTCTTGGATCTTCATGTCAAGCCTCTTGAAGAAGCGGCTTACTCCCACTCATTTACCAGCCGCCTCGAGCAGTCTGATGTGCCCTGCAGCAATGGCGAAGAAACCACTCTCAGTAGGAGAAGAGAAAGAGCAAGATATTGGAAACCATTTGAAAAAATAATGAAAGAAAACATCCTTAATTTGGTGAAGGGAGTTCTGTATTTTTGGACTATAAGACACAGCTTCCCCCCAAATTTGAGAGGAAAGTGGGGGTACATCTTATAGTCCAAATGTAGCTTACCTGGCTCAATGTGGCAGGGGGGCAATGGTGGAGCAGGGTCACAGGTTATTAAATATTTTACCACATTTTTTGCTTCAATTTTTCCCCTATTTTCCTCCTCTAAAACCTAGGTGCATCTTACAGTTCTAAAAGTACAATAGACATGTAAATCCAGGAGGCACAGAGAGTCCCAGACAAGATGGATGTGGAGGCCCACTCCAAAACACATCAAAATTAAAATGCTAAAGGTTAAAGATCAGGAGAGAATCTTAAAAGTATCAAGAGGAAAAGAGAGAGTTACCTACAAAGGAGTGCCCACAAGGCTATCAGTTGAGGTCTCAAAAGATACCTTGCGGGCAAGAAGGGGCTGGAAAGAAGTATTCAAAGTCATGAGAAACAGGGACCTACAGCCAAGATTTACTCCACCTGACAATGATATCATCTAGAATCAAAGGGCAGAAAAAGAGCTTCCCAGACAAAAACAACAACAGCAGTGATAACAACAAACAACAACTAAAGGGATTCATCATCGCCAAGCCATTATTAGACAAAATGTTAAAGGGACTTATTTAAGAAAAAGAAGATCAAAACTATGAACAATAAAATGGCAAAAATACATATCTAACAACTAAATGTAAAAATACCAACTCAGCAAACAAGAAGAACAAAAATAGAATCATGAATACAGAGAACGTTTTGATGGTTGCCAGATGGGAGGGGGCTGTGGGGGAATGGATGGAGAGGTGAGGGGATTGAGAAGTACAAACAGGTGGTTACAGAACAGCCATGGGGATGTAAAGCACAGTATAGGAAATGGAGTAGCCACAGAACTTACACACATGACCCATGGACCTGAACAATTTTGGGGGGGGGTGGTGCCTGAGGGAGGGAGGATGCTGGGTGGAGCGAGTAAAGGGGGAAAACCGGGACAACTATAATAGCATAATCAGTAAAATATAATTTAAGAAAATCTAAACTTCTTTTATACTCTACATTGATTGGCCTAATTGTTTTCCAGTTAACATCTCCTGGATGGTCCCCACAGTTTAACATGGGCAAGGCTTCCCTCATCTTTTTGAAAGCACTGCCTTCTGTCTGCGAGAATGCTGTCCTTGATCAGCTGTTAGCAACAGAGACGCCGAGGCTGGCCCAGCCCTGTTCCCACCGAGTTGCCCCTTTGATGGAATCTAGTTCGGGTGGGGGGGGGGGGGGGGG